>CACVKS010001344.1:0-10725 GCA_902749335.1 Acanthamoeba triangularis
GGCCAAATGAGGCAGAATGTGACGATGGGGTGCTGGGTTGTGGCGCATAATTACTTGCTGCGGGGTTAGCTCGCTTGGTACCGCCAGATGGAGCGTCTTGCGAGGCCTCATCTAGCTTACTCCGCTTCCTCTCCATCGCTCCGAAGGAAGGGCTGATTTGAAAAATGAATTTAGTACTAGGTGATATCTGTTTAAATCTGGATTGTGCAATCTAGATTTCCTCGTTCAGTTTTTTGTCGGGGACTTTACACGTATCGCGTGCGTTTGGGCCTTTGGGCTTGCCTTATTTCGCACGCGAAAGTTCCCCAGCTGGTAGATGGAATAAGGAATTTGAAAAATCTCTAGACATGTTTCAAATATTTGAAGATTAAAGGAGGAATTTGAAGCTGACCTGGTCTTGAAACATGGAAGAATAAAGGTTTTTGTACACGCACACTTATCCACGGTGGTAGGAAAGACCTGGAGAGGGCACCCTCTCGTTGAGGGACATCCACAGGGCGTCGAGATCATCGCTGATGTCGAAGGGTTCAACGGTGGCGTCGGTGAGGGTGCCGTCACCACTGATGCCAAGAGTAGTCCCCTGGCCGCTGTTCTCGCTCCACTCCTCAGCCGACTGTTGCGTGTTGCCGGTGAACGAGTCGGGCGAGGAGCTCGACGCGGCGGATGCGCAGGGGAGCTGAAGGTTGGCGAGCGCAGAAGAGGGGTCAACGACCGGGACAAAATCATCGTAGATGACCTCCGGCCCCATCAGCGCGGAGGAGCGAGAGGGATCACTGGTCGAGAGTTGCCAGCGCAGATCAGAGGCGTTGCCGTGGTCGTCGATCACTATGATCATCCACTTCGGCTACGAGAAGAAGTGCGTGTGAGACCTCAACCAGATCTGCGCACAACGCAGGCGGCACGCACCCTCCCGGCGTCGTTGAAGAAGAACTGACTTCGAGCGCGCATTGCCGTGTGCTGCTTTTTCTTGGACGCCCACAACGGGGTCGAGTGGAACGTGGGACCCAACTTCGACCCGTGTATGGGTGCGAACGCAAAATGCACGACTCGGTCACGCGTGCCCACGTCCATGCCGCTGCACAGCAGCGTTACGGGGCGGCCCAACAGCTCATGCTGCTCGAACACACAAAATGAGTCGCGATCAGTAATGACCGAGCACCGGCAGTGGTAGGAATATGAAAGAGAGAGAGAGAGAGAGAGAGAGAAAGAGCAAACGGCCATTGCTGCGGGTGACGCACCAGGTCAAAGCCGGTGACGTGACAGAAGGCAGGAGAAGCGTAGATGAAGACAGGCGGATCCATCTCTTCCACCGTGTTGGGCTCGTTGACGCTGTAGGCCGCGAACGGTTTGCTGCGCGCATGGACACACAGGGAGGAACGTCAGTTCGCGGCCGCCGCCAAGCCAAGTGACCGCACGCGACACGCACGGGAGTGAGGCACGCACGATAGATCGTCGATGACCACGGGCTGGCCCCACAGGTCGTAGTCGCTCAGGAAGGGCAGGATATGGGTGATGGCTCGCATCCGCGGCGGCTGCGAGTGCGGCAGGAGCGAAACCGGGTCGACGGGCTGCGAGAACGGAGTCTGGGGAATGTATTGGCGGAGCGCAGCCGTCGTCTGCTGTGCGGCGAGCAGGTTGAGGATGCGCTCCATGTTGCTCCTGTTCTCCTCCTGTATTTCCTCGATCCTGTGCTCGGCTCGCTTGTGAAGCGAGTTGAGCGTGCGCACCTCCTCGCGCAGGTGCCGATTCTCTCGTCGCATGTCGCGCATCTGCTCGGCCAGTAGCGCGAGGACCGTGCCGGCGATGCCATCGCTGGGGCTCACCAGCGCATCCACCCGCGGCGGCGAGGCCGGCTCAAGTCTCTCGATAGGCCTGCGGAGGAACCGTGGCGGGACAAGACCCAAGGGCGATGATGATGAAGAAGAAGTTGCCGACGACGAAGTCGACGCCGGCGATGCAGTGTGTGACGCCTCGATGGGCTCTACGCCCGACGAGTCAGGCCGTGGCACAAGGGCGACCGGAGGTCTCTTTGGCGCCGCTGTACAATGTACGCGCAAGGGTCAGCACGACTGAGCAGCTGGATGGCACTGCGATGTGTGCGTACGTTCGGCGCGCTGACGCTTGCCACGTCCGGCTCCCGTGTTGAGCGACTGGCCGCTCGTTGTGGACGAGAGGCTGGTGGCAGAGGTTGTTTCGTAGGAAAAGGTGGTCGTCCACGAGGGTGTGGGTGCAGCAGCTGGAGGGGCGGTCGGGGAGTCAAACTGGATGGTGCCCTTGGGCGGACGGCCGCGCTTGCGTGCTGGCAGAAAGCGGCAGTTCGCCGCTTGGCCCAGGCTGACGCATCGTTGGCACGGCTGCCCCCTTGCAATCAACAAGAAAAATAGAGGACGTGATCTGGAGAATGAATAAAAACGAACTGGTGAATGACTAATGCGATCAAAATGTACTTACCCCTCGCAAGCAGCGTGAGATTGACGACAGCACGAGCACGCCTTCTTCAGCCCCACGCCTACAGCCTGCCCTATCCTCTGCTCTCCTATGCTGCTGCTCCTCCTGGCCTCCATTTGTTTGATTGTGGCGTCGGTGAGAGTCGCCTACGGCAAAGCGCCGCGTTTCTGCCTTTCTGCCATTTGTGTCGCCGAAACCCTCGTACCGGGAACAAGGTGGCGTGTTGGGGGAGCGGCCTCGGGTTGGCGATCCCGAAAGAGCTGGTGGAGCGGGCGTGGCCTCCGCGATCAGTACCCCCCCCCTCTCCCTCCCCACAGGTCGGGCGGTAACGTTGAGGAGAGAACTATTTACTAAGGGGAGCAAGAGATGGTTCGCGCACAGAAGCGAAAGGTGGCGGTTCTTAGGCGTCGGTGTCGAACCAGCTGTTGCCGGTCTGCTGCTGGGAATGCGAGGCTGCGGGCGGTGTCTGCTGGAGTTCCTTCAGCCACGAGTACTCGCTGCCGCCGCTCCCCGGTGGTTGCTGGTGGTTCTGTGGCGGCGGGTTGATGTTGGACGTCGTCGACGTCAAAATGGCCAACGATGAGGAAGAAGACGTTAACGACACCGTGCCACCAGAAGGTGTGGTGGGCACGCTGTAGGAGGGAAGAGAGGGCGAGGGCGGGATGAGTTGAAGGAGGAGCTCCTGCAGATCGATCCGGTCGTCGACAGCACCGGAGAACAGGGGCGAAGGCGCCGACGCCGCCGATGACGAAGACGACGATGAAGAGTGCGGGTAGGGAGGCATCGAGTTGTGGTGCTGCTGCTGATTCTGCGATTGGCGAGACTCGAACGACGGGACCTGTTGCTGTTGCTGCGACTGTTGCTGGTGCTGTTGATGCTGCTGCTGGGCGAAGGAAGGGTAGCTAGTCGCACTGGGCGGCGCGGGTCGCGACTGAGGCGGCGGTGGAGGTGGCGACACGAAGTTGGAGTTCTCGCTGCCCGTCCCCGGCGTGGCGCAAGACGAGGAGGCGGAGGGGGAGGAGCTGGCCGGCGACGAGGTGTAGCACGTCGGCGTGTTGGTGGTCGGCGGCCTGTTCGCGTTGGTGGGAGGCGCATGAGCCCAGGCGATGGGCGGCGTCCAGTCGAGCGACAAGTCCTCGCCGCGGATGTTGAGCTCGGTGTAGGAGTCCACCACGGTCACGCACCACCGAATCTGCGCCGAGCCACCGACGGGCGTGAGAAATGGGGAAAAATTGAAAGAACGAAAGCGATAGGGGAGGGGAAGGGAGGGGCGTACATAGCCGAGTTCGTTGTAGAAGGCCTGATGCCGACAGGCACATTGGAGCACCCGACCGTCTTTGCGTCGCATCATTACCTGGAGCCCAAACGGTTCGCTGATCGTTTGCGGGGCGCTCTGGAAGAGTTTGGAGAGCATCTCCTTCTTCGCTTGCTCGTCCACACACGTGACCTTGTTCACATTCCTCCCCAGCAACTCGTTCTAGAAACGTAGGCAACGAGTCAGCAAAAGACACACACACACACAAGCGCGTCTAAGCGGGTGGGTAGTAAGTTACCAAGGCGTATCCCGACAGCTCCGCAAATGAGTTATTTACAAAAATGAAGATCGGTGGCGACGAGTCCTCGCCAATGTACTGCGATATGACTCGCAGGGCGTAGAACGGTTTCCTGTTGTGGAGGTCAAGTGTGAGCGACGACAGCAACCTCAAATGTTGGGCGTGATGATGATGATGAGAGGGCGGGTACCGTGCGTCGTTGATGACAAACGTAGAGGGCGAGACCGAGTAGTCGAGGAGGAAGGGCATGCGGTTGAGAATCTCGGCCAACGCCGGTGCCGTCAAGGCCGGCTCCGCTGCGGTGGACGACGATGATGATGATCCGGAAGACGCCGCCGAAGAGGAAGAGGAGGAGAGGCTGGAGGGCGAAGGGGAGGAGGCGGCGGCGACTTGGAGCAGCTGCTGCTCGGTCTTGTCCTGTCGCTTCACCACCTTGTTGAGCTGCTTCCGCATCTCACGGTTGTGCTGCTTCACCTCGCGCAGCTCCTCGAGCACCAGCGACAAGATCCCCTCCAGCACGTCCTCGCGCTTTCGGTCGGCTGTGTTGGCGCTGGCGCCGCCATTGCCGCCGCCGGCGCGGAGCAGCGTGGACGATAGGGAGCCCAGCAGCGATTGATTCGAATCGTACGAGGAGAGCGGCGACGACGAGGAAGAGGAATAGGGCGACGACGGTGGCGACGATGAAGAGGAGGACGAGGACAGGTCGAGGGACATGGCCGCCGCTGATGTCGCAGACAAGGAGGACGAAGAGGTGCCGTGGAGCGAATAGGAGAAGGAGGAGGAAGAGGAAGAGGAGGAGAAGGCCTCGTGCGGCACAGAGGTGGAGAGCGAAGACTCGGCGAGCCCGAAGAAGGAGGAAGAGATGTTGCTGATCCGCTCCGAGTGGGAGTGGTGTTGGAGGTTGGACGCGGCGGTCCGCGACACCGAGACCATCGACGACGACGACGACGACGCGGCGGCGGCGGACACCTGGAAGGGGTCGAACGGATCAAAGGCGAGCGACGGCATGCGTATCTTGAACCCTGTTTTGCACCAACAACAGCAGCAGCAACAACAGTAGCAACGCGATGAGCTCATCTCCTCAACATCAACAGCCATGGTGACGATGATGGCGGTGGTGTAATGATGTTTGCGCAGAGGACTACACGCACCCTCGGCGGGTTCGATTCGCGGTCGCTTGGTGGGCGGCACTGTGGCGGCTGATTGCCACTCGTTCGTGGCTGGTCGCATCGTCTTGCGCGCCATGCCGGCATCGGCGTCGTTGGACGAAGCGTCCTCGGCCTCAGGAGGCATCGACGGTGCTCGTGCCGACGACGTGCTCTTCGTCCTGTGTCTGCCAGTGCTCTTTCCGTTGCCGCCGCTCTTTTCGTTGCTGCTGGAGTTGTTGGAGTTTGACTTGCGCGGCCGCCCGCGCTTTCGCATCTCGACGTCGGCACAGAGGTGCGCCTTGCCTATGGCGATGCATCGTCGGCATGGCCGGGTGCTGTGTGTCGCCCCACACACGTGGGCAAAGAGGATGTCAGACAGAAGCGCTTCTCGGTCCAGGGAGCAGGTGCAGTGATTGGGTGTTCACGGGGAGCCTCATGTGCTTGAAAATGAGAGACAACCGGAGATAGTACACAGCAACACGGGCCTACGATCACACGGCTGATAACATTTTCCTTGCCTACGGGCAGGAAGGAGTGCTTGGTGTGCGGGGTGAGTGGGTGGGCACCTTTCGCACGCCGTGTGTGAGAGCCTGCAGAGGTTGCAGGCGCGACCAATCTGTTGCTTGCTGTTGTTGGCAGCGGCCTGCTCCATTGGGGGCGAGAGTGCGGGCAACAGAACAGGGGAAGAGAAGGGAACGGTGAGCGGAGGAAGTCCACGACCGGTGGACGGGCAGAAGCCGGAGAGGAGAAGAAGAGAAAGAAAAAGAAGCCCAGAAGTGCTGCGCAGGCCACAAAAAGGATGGAAGAGCTTGGTTGCCTGGCGCAACTGTGACTCTCTCAAATTATGAGTTATTTATCTGTTATTTTTTTTATAAATTGATAATTATTTGTTTTTGTCGCAGAGCAGCTCGTGAGGTACCTCCTGGTTCAGCATGGTGGCCCCTCCTTCTCCGCCGCTTGTCGCCGTTTCGCGGGGCAGGTGTCTGCAGGCAGCTGACACACAAGCCGTGTATGGTTTCCCTCTCCTCGCGCGAGAAGCTGGTCTGGACAGACCCCGCGGTGTCATTCACGTGGTGTCACGGGCATTTTGATCCTCAAAGGAGAAAATTCGAGGAAGCGAACATCAGACGGGAGAAAAGTCAGGCAAATAGCGAATTTTGGGCCAATCGCAAAAAAGAAATCGGTGGGGTAACGGTGTAGCCAATGGCATAATAGAGCATAGGGTCCAATCAGCTATTTCGCCGAGATGGCATTACCCCATTGGGTCATATCGGTCCATGAAAGCTGGGCTTTTGGGCCATACCTGGCTCGCGCCAGTGCTTGAGGCTGCCAAGACGGGGAAGGCCGTGCTCCAGCGAGGGCGAACGCGACGTGCCGCCTGCACCACCATCACCGCCTCGCGCTTCCGGTGATGGCGCGGCCGACGAGGGGTGCAGCTGCTCTAGGCCGCCCGATGACGAAGAGAGCGGCGCCTTCTTGCTAAAGTCGGGGAACCAAGGCTGTTGTGAATCGAGCGGTCCTCCTCGCTGGCCGCCGGCGCTCCCCGCGTAGACGAGGCCGCCGCCGACGCCGTCCTTGAGGAGCCACGCGAAGTCGCCGGTGCCCACGGGCGGCGAGGGGATCGGCGCTGCAAAGTTGGAGAGCAGCTCGCCCAGGTCGTACGATCGATCGCCCAGCTTGCGCTTGCCTGTCATCTGGGCGCCACCCGTCCTCGTCGCTGCGGGGTCCTTGCTCTGCGCGTCGCCGCCACCGTTGGTTGTCGTGGAGGCCGTGGTGATCGGGGCACCAGGCTGCGACTGGCTCGGGCTCACTCGGTTGTTGGGCGACAGGGAGGCGCGCAGTGTGGCCAGCGGCAGAGGGCCGCTGCTCGCCATGTTGGAGTAGGCRGACCACCACTTGGGCAGGCCGGGCATCCACGTCATGGGCGCTTCTRCCGATGCGGGCGCCTCTTCTATYCCCTCRATGACCGTCACAGTCCATCGCATCTTCGGAGAGAGGGGGGTCAGGACTTGCACGSCATCACCACCGAGAGGGGAGRGGRTCGGGCGTACCACTCCGTTTTCGGMGAARAAGAGTTGGATGCGTGAAGAGAGTCTGATCATCTTTCCGTCCTTGGGTACGCACAGAGGCGAGAGAGGGACAATGTCGCTGATCAGGGAGCTGGACCTCCTGGAAGTGTGCGTYGCGTTGACCGAAGAAATGCGTTAGTTGCCGGGCCGGGACATGGCACCATCGACGTGCAAATATACGAGCGCCCCTCTTGGTGGGCAGTGCACCTGTTGTAAAGAACGGGGAGGAACTGCTTCTTGATCTTCTCGTCGGGTACGATGATCTTCGACAGCGGACATCCGAGCAGCTCGTGCTGTATACRCCACCAACCGACAACGAGGACCAAGGGTCAGCTGCAGGGGCGAAACGCGACARTTCAGCCGGCAGGCYGGCTGCGCTGCACGCACCAAGGAGTAGTTSATGAGCTGGCAGAACGGCGGRTTGGCAGCGATGACCATGGGAGGATTGCCCTCCTCGCCCACAGCCGCGTCCATCGTTCGCACGGCCAAGAACGGTTTGCTGAAGTTGTGGCACACCGCAGAGGTCAGTGGCYGTGGACTGTCGTGTGGTGTGCGTGCGTGCGTGCGTGCGTGCGTGCGTGCGTGCGTGCGTGCGTGCGTGCGTGCGTGCCGTACTTKAGGTCGTTCACAACAAAGGGAACRTCGTTCGATGCCAGGTTGTATGAGGAAAGGAAGGGGAAGCTGGAAAGGATCTCTACGCGGGAGGTGGCAAGCGAAGGCGGTATCGGCGCAACGGCAGTGGGCGTCGAGGAAGACGTTGTRGTCGTGGTCGATGMTGACAACGACGACGATGATGAAGAAGAAGACAGAGACGGCGAAGAWGTGGAACCTGACGAAGAAGCAAAGGAGTTGGAGGGAGACGACGTGGCGCAGGGAGACCGGGGCGAGGAGATGGAGGGCTGTTTGGGCGCGGGCTGGCTGTGCGGAGTCGTGCCKGAGGAGAGGGCGGCTAATCGGTCCTCGAGCTCCCGGCGCTCCTTGTCCATGCGATGCTGCGTCTCCTGCAGCTGACCGATGTCGTTCTTGAGCTTCTTSACCGTCCGTCGGAACTCGTCCTTCATGCTRGCGTTGGTCTGCTTCAGGTCCTTGACCTCCTCGACCAGGAACGAGAGCAGCGACTCGAGGTAGGGATTCGAGTTGGCCTTACCCAGGTCCGCCGCCGCCTTGCCGAGCATCGGCGCTTCGGCGTCCTTCAAGCCTCGCGGGAGCTTGCCGCCCTCGCCCATGGGCGCCGCGCCAGCGCTCGTGGCCAGCGGTACCCGCGGCGGCGGAGGGAAGTTGGGAAGGAACGGGCGAGCGGCGGCTGCAGTCGCCAGCGGGGTCTGCCGAGGCTGTGCGCCGGTGCCGGTGCCGGATGGTGATGGCGACGAGGTGGTGGAGGAAGAGGAGGAGGCGGCGGAGGTGGAAGTGGCGAATGTGCTGTTGAACGGCGGCAGGGGGAATTTGGGCAGCGGGTGGTCGGAGGAGGAGAGCGGCGGCAGGGAGATGGCCACCTTGGCGAGCGGGGTGAAGGCGGAGGCGAGGTTGGGGAAGCGCGCCGGTGGGACGGGCGTCTGCCGGAGTGGTCGAAGCGTCGGCTGCGCGGGCGACTGCGCGGTGGGTGGAGCTGGTGGTTGCTGCGGCTGAGTAGCAGTAGATGCAGACTCCTGCTTTGTTGCTGTTGCTGCTGATGATGATGCCGATGATGATGATGGAGCGGGGCCAGCCGTCGCGGCTGATCCGGTTCCTGGCGCGCTATCAGTGGGAGCCGCTCCTGACACCGACGCCGGCCCTGAAGGAGACGAAGAAAGCGAGTGCGTAAGTGCCAGAGCTGGCACGTGCCGCTGTTTCATGACGCGCTGCACGAGCAGAGAACGAAGGGAGCGGGTGGCGAGTGCGTACCGTCCAGCCGAGCCTTCTTGATGCTGATGGTGGTTAGTCCGTTCTCGAGCGACTTTGACTTGCCGCCCTTGGGCCGACCGGGACGCTTGCGCTCGATGTCCACGCAGTCCTCATCTTTGCCCAACGTCGTACAACGCCGGCAAGGGCGCTGTCTGTCGGTGATKGGGCGTTATACGAGAGTCTCGCCCGAATAACATCACATCAGATTGTGATTTGGTGGGTCCCGTTTTCGCAGCGTGACGCAATTGGCGAGATGATTAATCGAAATGGAAGGTGATGATGGCAAGCGATTTCATACCCATCACAGGCCGTATGGGCGATCCGACACGGCCCACACGCGCCACGAGATTTGTTCATCGCGATGTGTGTTGTGCGATTTGTCCACAAGCACTCTCGGCCACGATCGACAACAGTTGGTGGGGTTGAGAGAGCACAAGCTTCGGTTCGCGCTTCGTCGAGGAAACCGTCCGTGCCGCTTCTCCCGGATTGGCGGAGGGAAAATGCTAAACCGGGATTTTAGTCCGCTTTTCTCTCGCGCTGCCGGGAAAAAAGTGGACTGCTGCCTGAAATTGTTCAGCCAGCGAATATTGCTGTGCCGATTTCCCCCACGCCATATCGAAGCACCCGAGCTGCTGCACATAGTCACAGTTGCCGAAGTCGAGGTGAGAGAAATGCCCCCTTATTATCTCACTCTTCTCTCCTTCGTCCGGGCGTTTAGGGCTGGATGATTCCTTGCTGACCGGAGTCACGGATGAAATTAAAATTGTTGTCGACACCTTGGCCGGAAGATTGCGCGGATGCGTTCGTACGATTCTCGCGCGATTACATCTGCTGCGTCCGCCAACCGCATTATTCCGCCCTTTCACGCGGGGGCAAGCGGGCGCAGATAGCTCGACCTGGCCCCACACTTTTCGCCATCTCCCGCGAAAGAACAACAAAACACACCGCCCCCCCCCCTTGCAAGAAGAACACAATCGAAACAAGAAATCAAGTCGTGCTTGAGAAGAGCAATAAGGGCGAAAAAAAGGAGGCGCATCAGTCGGGAAGAAGAAAAGCAAGAAGGATATAGTCACGACAAAAGAGCGAGAAAACGGCTTCGGTCATAATGCAAACAGAACAGCCTCCAGCTGGAGATGGGCCGGCAGCAGCAGCTGGAGGCCCTAATCGCCCCTACAAGCGACCCGCATGCAACTCCTGTAGGGTGGCGCACGTTGCTTGTGAGAAGTACCTTTCCTTCTTCATAATCTTTCGAAATCAATTCGTATTTGGAGCGGCCCTAGATTAACGATTTTCCATCATCTACCGACGTGAATTTCTCTTGTAGTGCTAGGCCATGCCATCGATGCAATCTTCTGGGGAAGGGGGAGGTATGCCAAGATGCAAATGTGAAGAAGAGGGGGCGGCCCAGAAAGAGCGCTGCGCCTGGAACTCCCAAAGGCTCTAAAACGGACGAAGAACCCTCCCCTTGCTCCAAACGAGCCCGCACAGGTRMCCCCCCCCCTTTCAATTTCTCSCCTCCGYTATCTGYKTTTGATTTATTTGATTTTTGTYTWARACAAGCGAACCATATTTGGAAATTATAGTGGTTTTCTTTCWCAAACACTATTGGCCAGGGCCTGTGTGGTG
>CACVKS010001345.1:0-10722 GCA_902749335.1 Acanthamoeba triangularis
GTGTGTGAAAGAGAGTTGGAACTACAATTAATTGTACAACAACAGCAGCAGGGGCGATGGTCGCCAGAAGAAGGGATTGGGGGGGGAGGAGTGCAGCGAAGCCCTTTCGTGCAGCAGAGGAAGAGGCGCAGTCGAGGCTGCTCGCGGTTCGCCAGCTCGCTCGACTGCGAGAGGACGCGTTGGTCGTGGGAGAGCGCCTACTGTTTGGTGAGAGGATCAAACCGCAGCTTGACGGTACGCATGTTGTAGTCGGCGTCGATGTCCCCGCTGCCGTCGTCTTCATCGTCGCTGTCGTTGTAGACGAGAGACTGGGCGTGTGCATCGTCAGTGGTCACGAGCGAGGATGGACGATGATCGACCGCCAAGCGCGCGCTATCGTCGTCATCGTCGTCGTCGAGGAGAATGACGTCGGCGGACGACACGAGCTTCTGCTGGTTGTTCTTCACGAAGAGCACGAGACGGAGGAACTGCATGCCATAGCGGAAGATCAGGAGGAAGATGGCCACCGCGTCGTCGATCTCTTCCATCGTTGACGGTCCGCCAAAGTACACCCCGAGCGACACCACGCAAAGCACTGTCACCACGAGATCAAACCTGGTGGGTGGCACCACCACCACCACCACCACCACCCCAGAGGCGCACACACAACCGCAAGGGACGCAAGAGGCAAGACCGGTCGGTATCAGTTGGTAGGCCTTGAAGAAGAAGGGCAAAGACAGGGCGGGAGGAGGGCACAAGGTGTGGTGGTGGTGGTGGTGGTGGTGGTAATACACACGCACCAGTTGGATTTGGAGGCGAAGAAGCGTCGCTTCTGGGCGATGAGCTTGAAGACGACCTCGGAGACGAGTGCTACGTTGATGAAAACCTCGAGTGTGACGAAGAGCCAATGGGTGGGGTAGCCGCGAGCAATGATGACCCAGCCGATGAGGAAGAGGTTAAGCAGGATCATGCCCACATAAAAGAGGGAACAGCCTCGAGAATGAAGCCAGCGATTGGCGAGATTGGAGATTTTCTGTTGGATGGTGAGGGCAGAGGTGTGGACATCCTCCCCTTGCTGCTGCTGCTGCTGCTCTTGCGGGTCCACCCAGGTCATGAAATCGTCGTCATCAGTGAATCCGCGCAGCATTTGCGGCTAGCTGCTTCTGTTTGTTTTTTCTCTCTCTCTCTCTCTCTCTCTTTTGTGTGGCGGTGGGTCCAAAAAGAAGAAGAGGCCCGGGTTCGTGAAAATCGCCGAGAACACATCACCACCCACCAAAAAGAATGAAAATGTAAAATCTCTCCCAAGGAGAGTACTGGGGAACCAGATGATGAGAAGCGGTAGCGTGTAATTACTGTGAAAGAGAAAAGAAGCATGGGTGTCTCTGGCGCCTGGGGCGAGAGGGGCGTTTTACACCTTGAGCGCAGAGCACATGGCCTTGTACACCTCAACGCCGATCTGGGCCACAGTCTTGGCCTCAGTGTCGCTGGCCGAAGCAAGCTCCTTGGTAAAATCTTCGAGGCCCTTCTTGGCCTTCTCGGGGTCGAGCTGGTCGAGCGGGAAGGCCTCGACGACGTTGACATTGCAGTGAGAATCGGGGTACACGGTCACGAAACCGCCGCTGATGAAGTAGTCGGCGTCCTTGGTGGCGCCGGACTCATCGAACTTGGTCACCTTCACCACGCCGGGCTTGAGCTGGGCGATGGTGGGCACATGGTGGGCGAGAATACCCATGTCGCCCGTGGCCGAGGGCACCGTGGCGATCCTGACGGGCTCGGCATTAATGAGGGTCTCGTGGGGGCACGCGAGCGTGAAGATGAGCTTGCCCTCCTTCACGGCCTTCTCGTGCGCCTCTCTTTGCGCGTCATCAGTCGCGTAGGAGCGGCGAGTAGTGGTGGTGGTGGTGAGGACCGATGCCGCGCGGGGGGCGAACCGTCCGCCAGCAGCTGCCGACGACATACCAAGAACTCGCGAGGAGGCAGAGATGCGACGCATGTTTTTGTTGAAGAATTGGCGATGTCGGAGGGGGGCGATCTCTTGAGAGGTCAAGCAATTCTTTTTCTCTCTCGGTTGATTTGTTGAGTTTTCTGATCGCGCTGGGCGATGTGCAGCTTTCGTGCTCTGATTGTGCACGATTCGGCCTCAGAAATTATTCCCGAAGGGGGAAAAATCCTAGCGCCTAAGGGCGAGGTGCTGAAATTTGCGAGCGTCGTGCCAGCCAATGGGGGCTTGGGGCCTCGTCTTCCTTTGCGCTTCCCTCGCGCCAGTCCGGGTTTTCGCTAGCAGCTGTGCGCCACCACACACACTCCCGCAGCAGGTAGTTAGTCACCTTCACCCCAATCTTACTCACTTGTTCGATTGTATTTGGTTAGTGTCACTGGACTAAGTGGCACATTTAATTTTAATCGTCTCTTCGAAGGCCGCACTTTTGCATCTTAGTATATTCCCCCCCATTCGGACCCGACTCCGACACTCTTGTTATAATTACCCGTTGTAGTCAAGGAAGTGCTGTTTGTTCTATATAGCGTCTTTTGCGAGGAGATTCTGACTCTTGTGGCGTGCCTTGCTCATGTGAACAGGTATAAAGATGTTGAGAAACTTCAGCAAGAGGGCTCTCCCCCGCACTGCCCTTTCTCGGGGTCTCGCCACCCGCACCGCTGCCGGCCTCAGGCAGGGTGCCAACACGACCCTCGCCACCTCGTCGGCTCCTTCCAAGTATGCCATGTGGGGTACGACCGCCGCCAGCAACACCGTGTTTTCCAAATGCGCGAGATCGCACCCAAAGCGAATGACAAAATTTTGTTATTCGCTTGAAATCTTTTCCTGAGCTGAGGTCGAACGCCAACGACACCTGGCCCTCCGGTTGTTGAGTGTGCTAAATTGGTTGTATGACCCAATTGCGGTTCGTTTGTAGTCTAAAAGTATGCGTTTCACTGTTTGTGTAATCACCCGCAGGCAGCAGGACTCTGGCCACCCAGCCCGAGCCTAAGACCGCCAGCAAGGCCGAGGCCGAGTCGCAGGCCGCGGATACCGACGGCAAGATCGTGCAGATCATCGGTGCCGTCGTCGACGTCAAGTTCCCCGAGGATGCTCTCCCGCCCATTCTCAGCGCTCTCGAGATCCAGGACCACAACATCAAGCTCATCCTTGAGGTTGCGCAGCACCTTGGTCGCGGTGTGTGCCGTACCATTGCCATGGATGCCACTGAGGGTCTCCAGCGTGGCCAGAGGGTCAAGGATCTGAAGGGTCCCATCACCGTGCCCGGTACATAGTCCCTGATCTCGCCGCTGATCCTGCCCCGCGAAATTATCCGACCTCCATACATTGTCGATCGACCGAGTGTACTGACCTCCGCGTCTTTTAACTCCACCCATTCAGTCGGTGCCGCTACTCTTGGTCGCATCATCAACGTGATCGGTGACCCCATCGACGAGAAGGGTCCCATCTACTCGAACAAGAGGAACCCCATCCACGCTGCCCCTCCCACGCTCACTGAGCAGGGTGCTTCCGATCAGATCCTGGTGACCGGTATCAAGGTCGTCGATCTGCTCGCCCCCTACGCCAAGGGCGGTAAGATCGGTCTTTTCGGCGGTGCTGGCGTCGGCAAGACTGTGCTCATCATGGAGCTCATTAACAACATCGCCAAGGCCCACGGTGGTTTCTCCGTGTTCGCTGGTGTCGGTGAGCGTACTCGCGAGGGTATGTCAAAAGCCACCCTTGATCACCTCCCTGCGGATGCAGCGTAATTTGCGGTGTGCTGATTTTACGCGTTGTCGCGCAATTCTGACCCGCGATTTTCCTTTATCACAAACAAACAAACTTGGCAATCAGGTAACGATCTGTACCACGAGATGATCACCTCCGAGGTAATCAAGCTGAAGGACCCCAAGACCCTGAAGGAGGGTGACCACATCGGCGAGGGCTCCAAGGCCGCGCTCGTGTACGGTCAGATGAACGAGCCCCCGGGTGCCCGCGCTCGTGTGGCCCTGACTGGTCTGGCCGTCGCCGAATACTTCCGTGACGAGGAGGGCCAGGACGTGCTTCTCTTCATCGACAACATTTTCCGCTTCACCCAGGCCGGTTCCGAGGTGTCTGCCCTTCTGGGTCGTATCCCGTCCGCTGTCGGCTACCAGCCCACCCTGGCCACCGACATGGGTCAGCTCCAGGAGCGTATCACCACCACCATGAAGGGTTCCATCACCTCCGTGCAGGCCATCTACGTGCCCGCTGACGATCTTACGGATCCCGCCCCCGCCACCACCTTCGCTCACTTGGACGCCACCACTGTGCTCTCCCGTCAGATTGCTGAGCTGGGTACGCGCACGCTCTCCTCTACCAAACAGGGAATTTGCCAGAACCCCAACCTCATCTCTCTCTCTCTCTCTCTCTTTGTGCGTGCCTACTTGTAGGTATCTACCCCGCCGTGGACCCTCTCGATTCGACCTCGCGAATGATGGATGCTGAGATCGTCGGCAAGGAGCACTACGACGTCGCCCGTGCCGTGCAGAAGACCCTCCAGGACTACAAGTCGCTCCAGGACATCATTGCCATTCTCGGAATGGACGAGCTGTCGGAGGAGGACAAGGCCACCGTCTACCGTGCCCGTAAGATCCAGAAGTTCCTGTCGCAGCCCTTCCAGGTCGCCCAGGTCTTCACCGGTTTCGAGGGCAAGTTCGTCTCGCTCAAGGACACCATCTCGGGCTTCAAGTCGATCCTCGAGGGCAAGTACGATCACCTGCCGGAGCCCGCTTTCTACATGGTGGGAGACATCGAGGAGGTGGTCCAGAAGGCCCAGAAGCTCGCCGCCGATCTCGGTGGTGGCTCCGCCGCCAAGAAGGAGGGCAAGGACGCCGCCGGTGGCGCCAAGGTGTCGGGCAAGCGCGAGCTGACCCTCGACGCCTTCAACGACCCCTCGTACCCCGAGCTTAAGGAGGGCGACTTCGAGCTCAACGAGAAGTCCTTCAGGGTGTTCGCCGAGTACACCAAGAACGTGGCCATCCCCTACGCCCGCGACCACGAGCTCAAGGAGTTCCCCGAGGATGCCGCCAAGATCAAGGCCAAGTACGACAACATCCTCTCCAAGATCGACGGCGAGACCAACGAGCTGGTCAAGGAGCTCCACGACGCCTCGCAGAAGCACGAGGCCGAGAGGAAGCGGAAGGAGCAGGAGGCTGCCCTCAAGGCCCAGAAGGCTGCTGCTCCCCAGGCCGCTGCCCACTAAGCGCGCTCACGGGACGAACTGCAACTCTCTCACCGATCCACTTCACCCCCCTTCTGTCTATTCCTCCTTCGCTTGTTCATGCTACCCAACCCCCCAAATACAAAAATTAACAAAAAAAAAACTTCGAAACAAAAAACAAAACAAAACAAAAAAAAAAAAAACGACCGACAAAATCAACTACAGACCCAGATGAGAGCTCAATCGTGAACGCCATCCCGCCATTCTCTGTTTTTCATCATCATCACCTCTGGCGATCAACATGATGTGGACGGCGGGTATCTTCGAAGCCGCCCTCGTCACCATTGGCCTCCTCATTTTGCGCGCCCTGGCCAAGGCGTGGGGGCTCACATGGCACTCCAATTCGCATCTCCAGCTGTTGCTCTCCTTCGCGGTGTTTGCGCCCCTCTTCGGTGCCTGGTGGTTCACCACCAAACAACGAAGCACCCGCTCACTTGCCAAGACGCCGACGACGCCAAATTCGAATCCTCATCCTCATCATCAAGATCACGAAGATCATGAAGAAGACACCGACGATGGAGAAGACGGCGAATCAGAAGAAGAGGAGGAGGAAGGAGAAGGCAACTACTCGGCGTTTCTGGATCACTCGGAAACGGACGACAAACCGGTAAGAGCAGAGCAACTACGACACCACGCTGGAGTGAACGGAAGCGAAGTCTACTCCTACAGAGAGCTGTCCCGCGACGAGATAGAGCTCAACGAAAAGGAGCCTCTTTCCTACGGTTCGTACCTCCCTTCCTCAACTCTGCTGCGAAACGTCTGCGTAGGCGTGAGAGCGAGCCGCTGTCCGTTGGTCAGCACGGTTCTAACTAGGCCGTGTGTGTGTGTGTGTGTGTGTGTGTGTGTGTGTGTGTGTGTGTGTGTGTGTGTGTGTGTGGTGGGCGCGTGGCGCGTGACGTGTTGGGGCGTTTGGCGCGCGTGCAGGTGCATTCAGCGTGGTGTACCGAGGTCGGTGGCGCGGCGTGGAGTGTGCCGTGAAGCAGATCAGCGTGCCGACTGTGGACATCAAGGCCAAACAAGAGTTCCGCAAGGAGGCCTCCCTCATGCAGTACGCGCCCACTCCGCTGTTGACGGCAGATCTGCGTTGTCCCTTTCGCATGCGACTCACGACGCGTCCGTTGGGATCATCAGAGAACTGGGGCACCACCCCAACATCGTCACCTTCTTCGGCGCGGTGACGACTGGCCACTGCATGTGGCTGGTGGCCGAGTTCCACAAGATGGGCTCCATACACGAGTTCTACCAGCGGTACCGGAGGAAGATGGCCTCTCCCCGTGCCAGCGAGCGTCTTGGCGGTGATGCCCAGAACGACGGGGCTCCCGCCATTCCTTTGGATCTGCTGGTGAAGCTGGCGGCCGATGCATCGCTGGGCATCCTCCACTTGCACAGGGAGAACGTCATCCACCGAGGTATTTATTGAACCCCCCGCCTGCACAGACCATTGTGTCATCGTTTGGGCTAACTCTCCCTCGCGCCTTCAGACATCGCGGCGCGGAATGTGCTGGTCGGCGGGTCGTTCAAATCCGGCTTCCGAGCCGTCATCACCGACTTTGGCCTGAGCCGGGTGAAGACCACCGCCGGAACCACGATGAGCAACATCGGTCCCGTGAAGTGGATGGCTCCCGGTACAGACCACCACTACTTACGCCGTAGCGCAGGCATACCGCGTGACCCAGGGACCATGCTGACGCTCCCATCCCCCTACCCCCACACAGAGGCAATCGTGGACAAGGCCTACTCGGAGGCATCGGACGCTTGGTCCTTCGGGGTGCTGTTGTGGGAGATGGTGACGGGACGCGTGCCTTGGGGAGAGGAGGAGGCATTGCAGGTGGCGATGAAGGTGGGGAAGGAAGGCCACACGCTGCCGGTGCCTCCCGGATGCGACGAGGTACTCGCCGAGCTAATGGTCAGTTGCTGGGAACAGGACCCGGCTCGAAGGTACACTGCTCCCCCCCCTCTCCACCATATCAATGCTGCTCGTGTGACGTCACCAAGAGCGACCCGCTCACCTCCACCCAACAAACGCTCGCAGGCCTACCTTTGCAGAAATACACACACGGCTGCAGACCCGTTATGAAGAGCTCAAAGACGAGGCTGCAGTACGGAGGATGCGAAAAAGTAGGCAAGCTTCGCGCCTGGGAGACGGACAACGAGAGCGGGAGGAGTGGGTCGTGGTGCCCGGCGACCATCGGACCAATAACCAGGATCAGAAGGAGAGCGATAGCGAGAGCGAAGATGAAGGAGAGGTCGCAGTGCGGCAGGCGAGAAGCGACAGGGAAAGCAGCGACGACTACAGCGACGACGACGAGGGCGGAGAAGAGTGGGAAGGATTCGCCATTGCCCAGGCAGCCGAAGACTACCGGATGCATCCGGACCTGTCTTCTGATGCCAACACTGCTGTTCTCTCGTCCCCACGCAGGCGCCAGGTCCTGCTGTCTTCGCGAGGAGCACCACAAGCCCAATAAAAAAACAGAGAAAAGAGAAAAAGGCGAAGAAAACAAAAGAACCCGAAAGGTGGGGGCGAGAGATTGCGAGGATCGAGAATAGGAGGAGGAGAAGATGCAGAAGCGCAAGCAGGCCCCGCCAGTTGTGTTTACTCCTGCCTCAGAAGCGGTGAAGGTGGATGTGTACGATCAGAATGCAGTGAAGCAGCTGCTCGATGACGTGATTATGACCTACGTGCTCGAGACTCGAGGGCTCGAGGAAGACCTCACCTACTCCAACTACAAGCTCGTCCTCGGTGGTCTGTCGTGCCTGGTGGCGATCGCCTCGCATGCCTACCCTGCCCCCTTCCCCGAGAATGCGTGGGTGCTCCAGGTGTGCGTGGTGAGCTACATCGTGCTCAGCGCACTCCTCCAGTACGTGGCCTTCTACCTGGAGGGCAACACGATCCTCGCCACCCGGCCCACCCAACGGGGCGGCACCAACAAGAAGAAGCTCATCAAGCCCATCAACGTCCAGACCTACTTCCCCAAGTGCGAGGAAGAATTCAGCGTTCAGGTCACCACCACGCAGGGCAAGCCCGTCTCGCAGTCCATCTCCTCCTCCATCGGCCGGTGGTTCCAGCCCGACGGAACCTTCATCCGCGAGGCCTTCATCTCTGACCTGGATCAGCTCTTCTCTGCTGTCGAAGATGCCAGCGACTGAAGATGAAGGGGAATACATCCTTATTTTTTATTATTTTTATTTTTATTTTTATTTTAACTGCATAGTTGGCATAGCGCGGACGGGAGACCAGCACACGAGGACCCTCGCTCCGCAACAACACGCACAGGGGACGCCAAATGAAGGGAACCAGCAGTGCACTGGCCAGACTTCATCGCCGTCACCCGCACAACCCTGCTGAGTCCCGGCAGCTGCTGCTGCTGCCCAGCTTGTACCATACAGACAGCCAAAGGCTTTGAGAGGAGAGAGAGGCTCCACCTGAGCAACGCAAGAAGGAAGAAGACGGACTCTCGCGACACACCCTCGGAAGAGAGAAAGAAGAAGAAAAGGAAGAGATGGACGACGGCCCCACGCAGGTTCTGCCACCCACGAGCCCCCCTCCTGCAACGGAAGGAGCGGAATCTCCGCCCACCGCAGAGGGGGGCGACCACGGTCTTGTGGCGTCGCCCACGGGGGGCCTCGTAGTGGTGCCGGACTTCCTCTCCACGTCGGGTCTGCTGGACACCCGGACCCCCTCGGAGGGGGAGGAGGGAGGAGAGGACGGTGGCCCTCCAGAGGGCTTGCGGGTGGTGTACCTCGCCCGGGGCCGGCTCGACGCCAAGAACGTCCACTATGCCCTCATCTCAGGTAAACAAACATCCTACTTGGCCCCTCCGTTCCTCTTCGCTTTCGCTTTTGCCCCCCCCCCCATAAAAGGCGCAAATCTCCCGAGTTCCTCACCTTCGTCTCGCCTCGCCTCCTGCCTCGTGCGACAGATCGTTCCGAGCTGTATACCTGGGGCAGGTGCGCTGCCCTTCTTTCCCCTTTTTTCTCGTGGGCTCCTTACGCCGCGGTGG
The DNA here is from genome assembly GCA_902749335.1 of Acanthamoeba triangularis. Lineage (NCBI taxonomy): Eukaryota > Discosea > Longamoebia > Acanthamoebidae > Acanthamoeba > Acanthamoeba triangularis. Next base: position 9,218 of record CACVKS010001345.1, read on the forward strand.
CGCGTAAGTGTTGTTTTGTTCATCACCATCATGCTTTTTTCGTGATGTGGTCAATCGCAGTGGTGCGTTTGGGCGGCTGGGCCACGGCGACACCAACGACGAGGTGCGCCCGCGAGCCGTGGAGGCCCTGGCCAAGCAGCGCATCCGGTGGGTGGCCTGCGGCTGGGACACCACCGCTGCAGTCACCGGTACGCCGCCCGGACTCTTCCATGCACGAATCACTGGCCAGTTGCTGACTCCACATTCCTCCCTGAATGGCAGAGCGCGGCGAGCTGTACCTGTGGGGCAGCGGAGAGCCCATTCCCCGCATCGTGTCGTTCCCCGGAGAGGGTGCTCTGCGGGTGGCCAAGGTGTGCCTGGGCGAAGCCCACGCCGCCGTCCTCTCAGGTATGTGCGCGGGCCTCTTCGCTTTTCTCTCTTTCTCTCTTTCGTTCTTCTTCTCTCTTCTTGGCGCTACGATGCGGGTCGGATTGAGCAATCCCACAACCGAACCACACAAATCAGAGCGCGGTGATGTGTACACGTTTGGAGCGTTCGCCCACGGGCGGAAGACCAAGCGGGTGGCGCAGCGGAGGCAGCGTGGACAAAAGGGCTGGGCGCGCGACCCCCAGCCGCGTATCGTGTACAACCTGCCCACCGGCCAGACCCGAAACATCGCCTGCGGGTCGCACCACATCCTCGCCCTCACGGCCGACGGCAAAGTCTACTCGTGGGGCGACGGCTCCTGGGGCAAGCTCGGCCACGGCTCCGAGACCGAGGAGTGGCTGCCCCGGCCCATTGAAGCCCTCGCGTGCGTCTTTCCCCGTCCCCGTGCTCTTTTCTTGCTTGCCCGCGGTGCGGTGTGCTGACAGGGTCCTGTTCTGTTCACCAGAGGCCAGACGATCGTGCAGATCGACGCGGGCGATGACCATTCGACATTCCTATCCACCGACGGTACGGTATGGACCTGCGGTTGTACCCACGACGGCCGGCTCGGACTCAGCGACGAGGCCATCAAGGTGCTTGCCCACCACCTCCCATTTCACCTCAGCCGACCTGGCTTCTTTTCCCGTTCTTTTCCTTCTGGTTTTGGTTCTTTGGGCTGATGCGCCGCCACCGCCGCAGGAGCACCAGGAGGAGTTTGCCGAGGTCGGGGCGGCCAAGAGAGACGATGCCGCCATCCAGGTGCCCTCGCCCGTGGGCGGCCCGCTCTCCTCGCGCCAGGTGGTGGCCATCTGCGCGGGCGCTACCTTCACCCTCTGCCGCACCCTCGCCAAGGAGGTCTTCTACTTTGGCAAGCCCGACTGTAATCCCCCCCCCTCCTCCACATCGCCACCTTGCGACCACGTTTCCCTGATGCGCGGTGTTGACCCCTCACGCTTCTCCTCTCCTTTTTTTCCCGCCAGTCGACGAAACCCTTGCCGTGGCTCGCTCGCCCTCGCTCCTGGCCATAGAGTCGTACCCCCTCTCGGCAATGGCCAGCCGCGCCTATCGCAGCATGACCATCGTACCCTCCTCCCCCTCCC
>CACVKS010001346.1:0-10721 GCA_902749335.1 Acanthamoeba triangularis
CGATGGCGATGGCGATGGCGATGAGAAAGAGAGACGTACGTTGTAAAGCTGCAGGTAGTCCTCCACGATCTTGTCCTTGCCCATTTTGGGCTTCGCCTCTGTCTTCTGCTTCTGCAGGTCGTGACCACACGCACAAGCAAGCGACGTCGGGTCTCAGTAACGCACGCAGAACGCCGTTCCTGGACGACAGCAAGAGCGGGAGAGAGCGGTGAGGAGGGAGGAGGAGGGAGGCACCTTGTCGGCAGGCTCGCCCTTCTTGTTGCGCCCTTCGATGATGTCGCGCTTGGTACGCTGCTTTCGCTCTTCAGGGTCGAGGGAGTACGCGGGCGCCGACGGCAGCGCTGCTCGCTTGGCTTGCGGCTTACGCGCCCGCGGGTCTGTGCGTGTGCAACCATCCACGCCACCGAGTGCGTGAGATGGTTCATGTACACTAACCACTCAGGTGATGATGATGCGAGTAGCGCAATAAATTCATGAGTGATCCATACCATCTGGTCGCAAGGGTCCGAGCACTTCCACTACTTCCTTCTCCTCATCTTCGTCCTTGGGCTCCTCGGGGGCGGCAACCAAATCGTCTAGAGACGGACCGCACACGCGCCTTCGTGGGGGCGCAGCGGCTGCCTCCTGCTTTTGTTTCTCCTCTTCCTCCTCGCGCTTCCTTCGTTCTTCGAGCAGGTGGGGCGGTAGCGCGGCCCCAAAGACCATGGCCGATGGAGCCTCATCTTCTACAACTTCTTTTGTCTCTTCCTCACTTCTATCATCAACGGCTACCGTTTTTTGTTCCTCCTCTTTTCCCTCCTCCTGTCGTTGCCGAAGGAGATGAGGCGGCAGAGCCGGACCCACATGCGCCATCTTCGATTTGTAAGAAACAATTAAACTATCATTTTCCTAAGCATGAAATTTCCTCGGTGCACTCCGAGCAAAATTCCGTGAAAAAAGGGAGTGGGAAAAAGATTCTCTGTTTTTTCCCTGTATTTGGTGTTGGCGGCTGGTACAAATACTCTGGCAGCCGGCGAGAATCATAAAAAAGAAACCACACCAAGGAAAGAATGAGCCAAGATTGGAACGAGATTGTGTTCAGGAAGAAGGCCCCCAGCGCCAAGGACCCTAAGGCTGTGACGAATGCCCAGCGCACGGGCGCCGCCATCGAAACCTCGAAGAAGGCTGCGACGAACAAGCCTACCACGACCACGGGCAACCCTGCGCGAAGGCTCGAATCGGACATCATCAAGGGAATCGATGAGGAACCCGACAAGCTCACCCCCAAGACGGTGGGTCCTCAGGTGGGGCGCGCCATCCAGGCGGCTCGCGTGGCGAAGGGCTTGACGCAGGCCCAGCTGGCCCAGCGTATCAATCAGAAGGCGACGGTGGTGAACGAACTCGAACAGGGCAAGGCGCTCTTCAACAACCAGATGCTCGGACAGCTCGAAAGGCAGCTCGGCGTGAAGCTTAGGGGCGACAAGGCCCTCATCGGCACGCCACTCGAGGCGAAGACATTCAAGGGCGGCGCGAAGTAAACAGCTCATCGGCTGATGAATTTTTCACTACTACCACTGCTCCTTCACCGTGTTCATAGTTTGTACAAACAATACTCGATCTCTCGCTCCTCGACGCTCGATTTGCTTGCGCCAGTGTAGGATTGAGGGGGAGACAAAATTTGGTCTCAACCGTGACTAGACCGAGTGCGGCACAGACCTCGAATGCGCAACGATCCTAATCGTCATCCCTTCTGCACCATTTGGGCACGATAAAGTGGCGGGAAAACAGGTTTTGTCGCGAATTAATTACATGTCAATCAGAAACTGGCGCGAGATGAGACATGTCCCTACGCAGCCGTCGATGAGGAAGTGGCCCACCCTCTCATCCTTGGGTCCTACCGAATTGACGTAGTACGTGACCAGCGGAGGGTTGAGTTTGTTGTTCTCCACTCGCTGGTGCGGCCCGTCTCCATCTTCCACGACGACCATCGCAATCGTTTGTCGCCTCCTTCCATCTTCCGCTGCTGCTGCATCGATCTGCCGTTGGTGGCGCCGCTCTTCCATGGCCTGATGGTACTTCAATCGAGCGAGCCGCTGTCTTCTCCGTTCGTGCTGGAACAGTCGGCGCACGTGATTGATCTCTTCCACGCCCGTCGCCGACGAATGCTGGTGCGCTCTCACCACGCTCTCCTCGTGCGCCTCCAGCTCCAGCCAATGCTTGTACGTGAGCTCGCAGTCATCGTAAGGCGTCAGTGTWGATCTCGTCGTCGCTCGCGGCTGTAGATGCGAAGATGACCCAATCTCGACGAAGGAGAAGACCAACTTCTGAGGGACAGCGAGGTTGAAGGCGCGGCCGGCCTTCTTGAGCAGCTGCTTCATCGAATCGCGCACGTTGACGGTGATTGCGGTCATCTCGCTCCTCTGCGGCGTCCCGTGTTGTCGAAGGTACACCCTGATGTCGCGCGTAGACGACTGGACGCATTGCTGGAACTCGCATCTCCAAGTCAACTCGCGTCGCAGCCGCATATGATGATATCGATTCGGCTTGTCCTCGAGTTCCTCAGCGAAGTGATTGATGAACAACCTGGCCCGTGCACACGCATCCACGTTCAACATAGGCGCACACATCGCCAGCACGTACTCAAATCTTCACATCATCCGGAAATGAGAAGAGAAGATGCACTTACCTCTGCCACAGGGTCTGATCGTGGGCGAGGGCGTGCCAAGCGTGGCAGGTGAGCGAGACCTGAAGGCACACGGCTCGAACGGACAGCAGCGAGAAGATCTCCACCAGCAGCTCTGGAGGCAGGCGAGTGTTGATGAGGCCGCGGCAGCACGCACAGAACACATCGTGGCGCCTCGAGCAGGTCGTCCCTCCTCCTTCATCCACCACCGCCAGCGCAGTTTTTGGTCCTTCTCGTTCACCTGCAAGAGGATCCCTCCGATCCCCTTCAGCGTTGTACACGCGCTCCTTATTCAAAGCCATCGCTACAGCAGCCCTTGCCATCATCACGTGTGCGCATTCGTGTCTAATAAGGCCTCCCCTGCGAGAAGCGCAGCAGCTGGCGTGGCACGAGACGGCGTTCGGCAGGGAATCGTCGGCGCTACCCCGCGGAGACTCCTCATCAGGGGGTTGGCACTCAAGACCTCCGTTGGTTCTGCCTTTGATCGCGTTCTGGCTTCCGCGGAACACCAACCAGCCTCTTTCTCTGCGCTCTTGCGCGCATCCGGAACACAGCTGGCCCAGGATCCAGCCCGCTCAATACCAACACGACCATGGTGCAACACACCAACAGGGGGCGACATGTGTTGCATACCAACGCTGGAAAAAGGAAAATGCTCCGCATTCTTGGCAGTATTGGAATTGTCGGTGGAAAAAGAGCACGAAAAAGAGAACGAAAAAGAAAACTCGATCCACGAAACCACTACGCAAGGGTGAGTGTACCGCCGCTTGGTCCCTGGGCTTTCTTCCTTATTCCCTTCGCCACCGTTGCCGCCTGACTTCCTTGCGCGCATAAAAGACATCTTTCAATCCTCGAAAATCACATTTTTATTTAATTGCATCATCACAATGGCCAGCGCATTTGGACACAACGATATTCCCCTTCAGACCTTCCCGTACACTCCCTGCCTCTGGCTATCATATGCTATCATTTCTTTAATATTCATCGCATAATGATGGTTTGCAGGGTGTATGGATCTGGTGGGTATTATGTGCCGGCCGACTACGGCGTGTCGGGCGGCGTCGCACTTCCCGAACCCGTGTGGCTGCCGGTCTCATCTACCGCCACCGCGCCCGCCACGTGGGGCTCGCCCGCGCCCGCTCCCCTCTACCCGCATATTACTCTCACCCCCATGGGCTCCATTAACGCGTACGTCCTCTACTTTTTCTTCTGCTTCTGCCTCTGCCTCTCCTGCTTCTTCTACTTCTCTTTCCAAAACGTAGTCAGCTCACCATTACTGCGGAATTCTACATATCAACTCGTGTAGCGCCTACATCCAGCCCGCACAGCCGCAGCAGTTCCACACCGGGTTCAACCCGCAGGCCAAGGCCGCACACGAAGCGCAGGCGTTCGGCGTGGAGGGCGCCAAGCAGCGCTGCACCAAGTGCCGTTCCTACTTTACGGTATAGACACGACACACGACACACGACACGCGACCGCACACGGTGGTGATGTGGTGGCCTGACTTTGAACTCTCGTCGTTGCAGGCCGCAGAGAATGTAGATGGCGCGTGCGTGTACCACCCGGGCCACTACGCCACCCCGGACACCGCGGGTCCGGTCATGATGCCGGCCTCGACCCTCCTCCGCTGGTCCTGCTGCCGATCCCCGGCCTCCGACGCGCCCGGCTGTCGCCAGCAGCGCCACGTCGTCGACGCCGCCACCGCCGGTACGCGCACGACACACACGCGCCACCGCACACGCACACGGCACACACGCGCTAATCGTGTCACTCTGATCGTGCAGCAATCCTGCGCAGGTTCGACACGTCGGCCGGGCTGCGCGAGGGGCTGACCCCGGCGGCCGGCGGCGGTCTCACGCAGGCCTCGTCGTCGTCCGACGACGAAGACAGCGAAGAGTACCTGGACTACGCCCGCCTCCAGGAGCAGGAGCACATCCGGCGGGGCATCAAGAAGCTGCACGCCGCGACTGGCGGCGCAGACGCAGCGCGCACGCAGCAGAGCGGCGGGGTGGTGATGGTGCGCCACCTGGTGGCCAAGACCGACACACTGGCGGGCCTGTCGCTGCGCTACGGCGTCAAGGTGGACGACATCAAGCAGGCCAACAACCTCACCTCGCAGTCAATCTTCGCCCACAAGTACTTGCTCGTGCCCAATCCCGCCAGGACGCCCGCGCCCGAGGAGCTCAGCAACACCGTCCTGCCCAAGGACGGCAAGAAGGGCATCGGTACACCTCAACACAACAACCGCACACGCGCACCGCACACGCGCACCGCACAACACGCGCACCGCACACGCGCACCGCACACGCACGTGGTGGCTAACGGCATTTGCTGCGACGCAGCGGTGGAGCGTTTCCGGGCGGTGGCCAAGTGTGACAAGGAGGAGGCCAGCTACTACCTGGACGAGCACGAGTTTGATGTCGAGCGTGCCCTGGCCGCATTCCGGGCCGACCTCGAGTGGGAGAAGCAGGCGCCCCAGCCGAGGAAGGTACGAGACTCGGGCTATGGCCGTATCTTGTGGCGTGTGAGCTGTTGGGCTGACCACCACTTCGTTCTTTCACTTTTCTCCAAACAGACCACCACCAAAACCAGAGCGAGGCACAACTACTAGTAGTACTACTACTGCCCCACCTTTGGCGGTGGTCGCCCACACCGCCCAACCTGCATCCGTAGTACGTGAAACGGTCGTGTTGGGCTTGTTCTTGTAGAAGTGAAAGAAAGGAAAAATTCCTCATCCGCTTGACGTGGCGCCCAAGGCCAGGGGTGGTCCTTCCCCAACATCAATTTTAAACCTCCACTTGCGAGGCCCAGCGAGCGATCCAGGGGCCGCCAACGACGGTGTCGAATTCGTCGTGGTCGGGAGCGTGCCAGCGAGTCTCCTTCTTCTGGACCTCGTTCCGGTTCACAGACTCCCAGTCGCGCCACGACGACCAAAAGCCGGGGACCTCGACCCCCTTGGCGTCGCGCAGGGGCAGCACGTCCTTGACGTTCTCGAAGCCCGAGAACTCATTGCTCCGCTGCCACCTCAAGTCCACGCTCCAGCGAATCCTGTCCGACCTGCGGCCATACAACAGTCAGCAACATTTAAATAAAAGACCACAATGAATATGATGTGATAGTGTTTTGAGCGTTGGTACGTGTTATCGCCCGAACAGTGGGGGATGGTGTTGTTGAAGAAGACGACGGAGCCCAGCTTCATCTCGCAGTCGACGCGCTCTCCAGCAGGCAGGTCGTCCTCGTTGATGTAGAGGTACCAGCTGGCCTGGTCGCCCTCCTCTTGCTCCGAGTGCGAGGCCTTGCCCTTTCTGTTGCGCTCCAGGTGGTGCGGCAGCACCTGTTGGCACACATCACCACACACACCCATGTGTTCATTCACACCGCACACGCCGCACGGGCGGGGGTCACGGGCGTACGGGCAGATTGGCAGCGCCCCGGATGAGGCGCAGGGTGCCCATGGACTTGTCAACGTCGCACAGGGGGATCCACGCCGTCGGCTGGCTGGTGCGCTCCGCTCCGGGCGCCAGGTAAGCACAGTCCTGGTGCCAGGGCACCGTGGCCAGCGCGTTGCCGGGCGTTTTCTGGACCGGGCCAGTCTTTCTTCAGGCCTTGCTCTGGAGGGGGGGGGGTGGATGGGCCTTGGAGCAGCATACCGAGCGCACGTTCCAGACCGGGTGGCCCGCGAGGTGACCACCGTCGCCAGTGTTCGGGAGCATCTACACGAAGGTGAGAAGAAACAGAAGATGTAGAAGAAAACGGACCACGGGGTACCTGTTGTACGACGTCGAGGAGGCGAGGGTGCGACCAGAGCTTGGCCAACTCTACGCCCATCACCCCCGCGGTGTGAATGAGCACTGTCGTGGTTGAGAGTGATATGTGTGGTGTATGTGAGAAAAGAGCAGCGGAAGAATGGGTAAGGGTAGCAATGGTGTGGGAAGAGGCACCGCTGGCGCCCTTGAACTGCTCTTCGAGGAGGGTGAGGCGATGGAAGACGTCCGCGTCGGCGTGGAGGTGCTGGATCTTCCCGGTCTCGTAGAGGCGCTGCGCCAGTCTGTCCACCCTCTCCTCGATCTCTGTGCGTGTGGAAGGCAGGATCGAAGCAGGAGGGCGAACGTGGTCAATCAGGTGGTCAGTCATCTACAGAGTGAAGGCGCGTATCGGGGCAAGGGCAGGCACCCTTCAGTACAGGAAGGAGCTCATCCGCAGTGAAGAAATCTTGGACGATGAGGAAGCCGTCCTTCTCCAACAGCGCAAGCTGTTCCTCACTCAACAGATGCGTGACGCTCATCTTCTCCAGGGCTTCTCTGTTTCTCCAACCGGCGCCGGTTTGAAGGGAAACAGAGCGAAAAGAAAAAAGAAGAGAAAAAGTGATTCTGTAAGGGAAATTCGCGAAGAAAAACCACCATTCTAACGACATTCCTGGCGAGAGCGACGAAGCAAAAATGAACCGAAGGAGGGACGACACGACGTACCAGTACCASTCCCTGCCCCTGACCTACCCCTCTTCTGCACGGGGCGTGCTGCAACAGCCGGTGCCCCACCACCACCCGCATCAACCACGCCAGCCACCRRCTCAACACCGGCTGCTGGYGGGRAAGGCGAGCGGGACGTGGGCCGAGGAGTGGGTGGGCGAGCTCACGAAGGCGCTCCCCATGCGGGCSGCCTTCTACCACCACGTCGCCTTCTCCGTGCTCACCTCSCAGCTGCCCCGCCTGGACTTCGACCTCTGCGAACCCATTCCCTCCGGTCCGTTAACAACCTCAACCCAAACATTCAYRMATWAATTAATTAACCAATTAAGTCAGCAGATAAAACTAAATTGATAATTGGTAATTGAATAAAGTTAAGTAATAAAATAATAAAATAATAAAAATAAAAAGTTCCTGAGCTCATGGTGTGGGGTAATGGACAGGGGTGGGCTGGGCCTGCATGGGCGCGTGTGCGCTGCTGGCCTTCGGCTACTCCTACTTCGTGGAGGGCACCGTGCTGTGGGCCATCTTCAGTCTCCTGTTCTACGCTCTCGTACACACCACATTCGCCTCTCATCCCCTCAGCGAGACTACGGCTCACAGCACACGCCTCACGCCACACATGCAACCACCGCACACGGCACACACCACACGCATCCAGTTCGCATATGCATCGACGCCACAGTTCTTTTCGTGCTACGACGACCTCTACGACGCCGACGGTACGGTCATCATCCTCTCGCGGCGCGATGCGCGGTGTTCGCTCCCCGGCCTGACTGCGGTGATGTGTGGGGTGTGGTGGTGGGGGTGTGGTCAGTGAGCAAGTACCTCGTGATGGCCCTCATCGTGAACCTGGGGGCGCTCAAGATCCTCATCGGGTGCGTCGTCGACTCGCTCGCGTGTGGCAAGACACTCACTAAACGTGTGCGGTGTGTGCGATGACGGGTTTGTGTGGTGGCGTGCGAGTGCGGCCTCCAGGTTGTGGAAGTGGTGGCTCAGGCGGAACGGAGGCCAAGCGGGTGACCTGGGCAATCTCAACACGCTGGACGACGACCTCGACGTGTTCAAGACCGACATGTGAAGCTTTGGCCTCGACGACGAGAGAGAGAGAGAGAGAGAGAGAGCGAAGACGACGGGGCACAAGTCGCCCAAAGGACACACACCAAATCGGTCCGATTTTCCTTTGCCTTTTCCCCTTTTCAAGTAACCGGGCTGAGGCAACCAATTAAATTACTTCTTATTTGATGAAGAAAAGGAAGCTTTTATTTTAATTCGACCAGAATTAAATCTTTTTATTTTTTTTGATGAGATGCAACACAGCACCGGCAGCGGCCGTTCAGGAGGAGAGAATAAATGCAAGCTCTGCTCCACCAAGTTCAACGCAGTCAATCGCAAGGTACTTGTTATCTTTTTCTCTCTTAAAAATCAAAAGAACTCCAGTTGATCCTCGTCCCACTCACCTCGTCACGACTGCCATCTTCCTCTCTTCTTCATGTCCAACGATCGATCTCGCTCCCCCCCCCCACTCTTCGCTTTCCTTCGCTTTCCTTCGTTCTTTTTGGGCGACCGCGTAGCGCCACTGCAAAGTGTGTCGTACGTTCCCTTCTCGCTCTCTTGCGGTTGAAGCGATTCGATGCGGGCTAACGAACAGTTTGTGCGCGTGTGCGGTTCCACACGCACGATCGTTCCAGGTGATGCCTTCTGCGCCAGCTGCTCCAATTACCGGGTCGCCGTGCCCCGGTTCGGCTACTCCAAGGTTTCCCTTCTTCTTTCGCTCTTTCGCTCTTTCGCTCTTTTGCTCTTCGTTCTTTCGCAGTGTCGCTGTTTCGACTCACGCTTGGCTTCTCGTGCCACGCCGCCAGCCGGTGCGAGTGTGCGCCAACTGCCACATGCGGTTCCTGCTCATCCGAAACGAGATCGACTTCACCTTCCTCTTCGAGGAGAAGGGACGACGCGGCAGCGAAAGGTCTCTCTTCCCTCTTCAGCCTCTCACACAGCGCACAGCGCACACGCCATGGCGCACGCGACTAACTAGTGTGTTTGTTGTCGACTCGGCTCAGCCTTGATTCGGCGATGTCGCCTCGGGGGAGTCTGTCGGGCAGCAGCTCGCCCTTCATCACGCCTCGCCGCAGCGCCGACGGGAACGACGCCGACGACGACGACAGCCACGAGGAGCCGTCGCAGTCGCAGTCGGCGGGCAAGCGCGGGTCGGACGAGGGCTCGGGCCTGTTCAAGCGCGGCGGCAGCAAGCGTCTGCTGCGCGTGGTCGCCAAGAAGGGCAGCCACCGCGAATCGAGCGAGTCGGGCTCATCGCTCTCGGGCTCGGGCAGCGGAGTGGTGACCACATCGCCATCATCTCTCCAGTCCTCGCCATCGTCATCGTCATCGTCACCGTCGTCGCCGTCGTCGGCGGCGCAGGCGGCCGGTTCGTCGTCGACGATCGAGTTCGAACTGAAGGAGCGCGACGTGCGCGAGGCCGTCGTGAAGCTGCAGCTGCCCATCTTCTTCATCGACCGGCGCACGATCGAGGTGGTCCAGCGCAAGACGGTCGTCTTCAACGCCGGCGCGCCCATCCTGCTCTCCGGCCGCCCCGCCTCCGGTACACCGAACCTTCGCCACTCACTCCGTGTGCCACGAATTGGAATGTTAACAATGGCACACGGCGTCACCGCACACGCACGCACGCACGCACGCACGCACGCACGCACGCGTTGTACAGGGGACGGATTGCACTTGAAGCTGGCCGAGGTGAACATCGCGTTCTGGGTGCTGGGCGGCGAGGCGCAGGCGACCAACCACAAGCGGGCCAGCATGCGCAAGCAGAGGACCGGCAAGGGGAGCATGAAGTACGCCGTTATCCTCGACGGTCATCCGATCGCCGACGACAGAGGCCCCGACCGCACCGAGGTAGCGTGCCTCCCCCAACTCTGTGGTTCGTGCGTGTGCGGTGATGTGTGTCATGTGCGTGTGCGGTGTGCTCACGGCTGTGTTCGTTGACAACAACAGCTCAGCGTCGTCTTCAAGAATCTGCAACTCTTTGATTGGCTGTCGTTTAGCCGTGCGATGCGTGAGTTGACCACCCTCACCACCATCCACCGGTACGAGCCCACAGCGGTGAGGAATGAAAGTTATCTAATTTTTTTTAAAAACATTAAATGCACACCAGAGCCGAGAATTCCAGCGGGAGCCCGCGCAGCCCATCCAATGGTAAGGATCACATCATATTTTTTTATTTGTTCATTTTTTCTTTTTCATAATTGTTTCTAATTTGCTGAATTTGGTTTTCTTGCGACATCAAAACAGAAATGGCGCCGTTTTTCGTGCAGCTGTTGGGTGTGTGCGTGACCGACGGCTCCAACGGCCTGCAGATGGGCTTTGTCTTCGAGCCTATGACCAAGGGCTCCCTCCGCAATTGCCTCATTCAGGTTCCCGCCTCGCTTCCCATGCCACACACGACACCCCGCGCACACGATCTCACATCGGCATGGGAACCGCCGCGCGCGTGTGTGTGCCTGGGGCAGTGCCAGGAGGAGCTGAACGAGCCCGAGCTGACCTTTGAAATCGCGCGTCACATCGCCGTGGCCATGTACCCC
>CACVKS010001347.1:0-10721 GCA_902749335.1 Acanthamoeba triangularis
AACCCCACCCTGTCAACATCATCATCCTCCACCACAGTCCACCAATTCAAGCTTCAGGTATGTCTCATCTGCCACAAGAACTGCCCCCCCCCTCTGCACTGCACATCCCTCTCATATCTGTGGGGAGTCATTGCACAGTGGCAGTGTGCAAGAAGGGCCTTGCCAAGCCACTCAACCAAGCCAGCATCATCATGCAGATCACCAACATCCTAAAGACCATCTTCAATCATGGAGATACTGCACTAAACAATCTGATTATGAGGTTGCTGGCAAGCCAGTGATTATGATGTGCAGTGGCTTCACCAGTGCCATCAATGGCCATTGATGTGGTCAGAAAGATCAACATCTCATCTCCATTGAGGAAGAGGGGAGGAGAATTTTTCTGTTCTAGCACTCATCTTGTAAGCTAACTTGTTGTTATGTATGGGAAGCAGGGCAAGAAGCCAAAGGCCAAGGCCACCACAAAAAAGAAGGAGATGACAGAGGCAAATGGAGGTAATTAAGATTTTTTTACACATTTTTTGTGCAGATGGTGAGTCATTAAATCTTGTTAATCCAGATAAATTGGGCAAGGCCATATGGAACCTGGCAGACAATGACCTGCAAGAGGTGCTTGGTATCCCCCACCAAACTCTCCACATGTTCATCAGGTCTTATGAGGTTCATTTATCTTCCAAATTAGGTCCCCCATTTTTGCTTTCTCCATGCACAGAGATAATCTTTATATTCATCTTCCTTCATCATCACCTTGTTGATGCTTTTATGGCAGCATTGTTTCATGTGTCTGAGGCCACTGCCACTGCTATCTGTCATATGCTCAATTTTTTGTTTGATTTGCTCTCACCACAGCTCATGGTAGATGGAACAGAGCAGCCCATCTCTGCCTCCTACCACCCTGGTGTAAATACCCTGCTTTATTCCACCAAGAAGAAGCAGCACTCCATCACCATCTTATTGATAAATGGAACCAATTTAGACCTGATGAACATGGCATGGGAGATGTGGGCTTCAAAGGTGCAATCCATGATGTTTTCTTAATTGTTGAATTATTAATCACCTAATTTCTTCTTTATATTCATTAGGCCTCATGTGTTGGGTGTCTAGATTGACATCTCACCAGATGAATGAACCAGGCACTCAGCACTACCACACATTCTCATCCCATCATGTCATTATTGAAAATGTGATTGCAAGGATAAAAGATTTCCATGCTGCTAAAGATACCCTACACAGCCCCATTCAATCTCCCCTACATCCTGCAATGGCATCAGAAGATTTGGACAATTTTAGCAGTAATCATGAACAACTACAAATATATCACTTTTCTTCTTGCTTCACTTCACCTCTTCTCTTCACATGCTACCCTGCCCTTTTTTGCTCTTTTTAGCTCATTTCATCTAAAAACAGGCTATTACTGGGCAGATCCTGCTCTTTTAGCACAATGTTACGTTTTTGTGAAGTCCAGATGCAGAGCACAACGTAATACGGGGGCGTAGTTCAATTGGTAGAGCGTCTGACTCCAGATCAGAAGGTTGCGTGTTCAAGTCACGTCGTCCTCATATAACCTATTTTTCACCTTTGCTGATATCTTTTCCTTCATCTCTATTTTTATGACATTGTGTTTTGTGTGGATCAAGGCAAGCATGGTTAATGAAAACACAAGGCAGAACAGTGAAAAGAGTCTTTGCTGGCAAAAAGGAGCAAAAAAAGAATGTAGAATGGCGCCAATGGGAATCGAACCCATGATCTCTCCCTTACTAGGGGAGCGCGGTGCCGACTGCGCCATGGCGCCTTCCGTGTATGATTGACGTCCCAAAAAAGTTTTCACTCAATTACTACACAACTGTTTGGGAACCACTTCTTAAGAATTCATTCATCTTTCTTTGGGGCCTCTTGTCTCTTAGTAAAAAAGTTATGAGGATGGTGCCCCAGTCTTGGTAATGAGGCAGTTTAGTATCTGATTTGCAGGATAGGGGCACCATGGCACCCCAGTCCTACCCAATGCACCACTCTATCTTTCTTATTTGTAACTTTGCAAAACCAAGATTGCTGTTTTTTTTTCCTGTTGTGCATATTTTCACTTTAGCTCCTCACACCCAGTTTGCTTGCCACCACACACAATCAAAAAGGCCATGCTGGGGTCCAGCGATATTGTGTGTATCTACCTAGTCGCAAGGATAAAGCGATGGGGGCGTAGTTCAATTGGTAGAGCGTCTGACTCCAGATCAGAAGGTTGCGTGTTCAAGTCACGTCGTCCTCATATAACCTCTTTTTCACCTTTGTCGGCCTAATTCTTTTTTTTTCTGTTGAGTCCTGCGTAGCCAATCGCAACGTTGCCGCAAAAGAAAAAAATGAAGCCACAAGCATTTTCTTGCAGACGCAAACCTATCATCCCTTCGTACCCATGCCGCTTAGTCCTAAAGTGAGAGTGTCCACCGAAGGCGCCATCCACGGCAATGGTACTGCTCCGGCCAAGGAAACGCCACACCGGCGCCCAGCATTTATTTTTTTTAATCATTATTATTTACGGGCGGGGTACCCTAGGGTGGTTTGCGGCCGAGGACATCAAGGAGGGGGAGGTCATCTGGTTCATGGAGTCGTGGCTTGAAGATAAGGTGACGCCTCCCGTGGAGACGAGCAGACAGTAGGAAGTGTGTTGGTGGTGCGGGAGTCTCAGGCAATGCTGTGGGGGTGCGGTCAAGTAGGACTCGCAGCCGGGCATCTTCGTCAACATGGAGACGATCAAGTCGTGGCCACAGGAGAAGCAGGACCAGTTCTGGGAGCTCGGCTACCAGTGCGGGGATGACCTCTTCCACGGCTTCCCCAGTGATGGTACTCCCAACACCTGTGTTACATCCCTCTTCGCGCGTAGCTGGTGTGCTCAGCGCGACACCACCCAGCATCCCGCTACGACTTCTCACTTTCCAGGGATTCGGGTGGTGATGGCGGGTAGTTGAGCTGGACGAGGAGGGCAAGAAGGCCATCCAGGAGAACTACGTCAACCACACCTGCGACGGCAACGCCTGGTACATCGTACGAGCGATCTCTTCCCCATTCCAACTTGGGTGGCGGGAGCGGGCTTGCTGACACGCGACGCGTCTGGCTTTTCAGAGCGACAACGAGCTAGTGGCTCTGCGCGACATCAAGAAGGGCGAGGAGATCGCCTACGATTACGCCCTCACCGAATGCCACGAGGCGTTCAGGCTGAACTGCCGCTGCGGCACCTCCAAGGTAGCGCTCGTATCTTCCCGCGTGATTCTGACCACACAACGCGCGCTCTGACCCTGTCTGAACCGCACACAACTCGCTCCTGTGACTGACGGCGCGCGTGGTGTTCCAGTGCCGCGGGACGGTGACGGGCGACGACTGGAAGCTGCCGGAGCTGCAGCAGAGGTACGGCCGCCACTTCCTGCCGCACATCCTCGCCAAGATCGACGCCGCCCAACCTCAGCCGGCGCAGTAGAAGACGATGAAACGGATAATAAAGAGAGGATAGCGGAGATGACGACAAATCGAGGTGGACGCGGGTGTGATGATAATGTTTGTTGAGTTGGGTTTTGGGGGAATAGACATACGACAGCTGGCCTGGAAAGACAGCTGACTTGAAGGGGGGAGCAAGGGTATTTCGGGGCTGGATGTGGGGAGGGACGCATCGTTCCGCTTTGTGTTTACTGCTTGCCGCCCTTGTACTGCTCCTTGAGGAGGGCAGCGGGGTCAGTGGTCCTCTTGGCCAACTCGCCGACGCCGTTCTTCTCCGAGATAAGCTCGTCGTTCTGTTGTTGGTTATTGTTGTTTGTTTGTTTGTTAGTGACCTCTGGGAGTGTATCGGCTCAGGGGAGGCGCGCGCGTACGGTCTTCTGCATCCTCTCGGCGGAGAACTTGTCGACGGGGACGTTCTGGACGATGGTGTACTCGCCGTCGGCGCAGACCACGGGGAACGAGTAGTAGATGTCGGGGCTGGTGCCGTAGTCGCCAACCTTGCCGTTGCCGGTCCAGACGGCCATCGAGGTCCACTGGCCGTTGGTGCCCTTGACCCAATCGCGCATGTGCTCAATGGCGGCGTTGGCGGCCGAGGCGGCGGACGAGGAACCGCGAGCGGCGATGATGGCAGCACCACGCTGCTGCACGTCGGGGATGAAGGTCTCCTTGACCCACTTCTCGTCGACGAGGTCCTTCACCCACTTGCCGTTGACCTGAGTGTGGGAGATGTCGGGGTACTGGGTGGCCGAGTGGTTACCCCAGATGGCGAAGCGCTCAATGTCGGTGACCTTGCACTTCAGCTTCTCAGCGAGCTGAGCGATGCCGCGGTTGTGGTCCAGCCTGGTCATGGCGGTGAATCTGCGGGGGTGGATGTTGGGGGCGTTGGCCGAGGCAATCAAGGCGTTGGTGTTGGCTGTCGCAGGAAAAAGAATGGAGGGATAAGATTAGATTCGTGTTGTTCTATGATTCATTAATTCTGCGAGTGCGACGTACCGGGGTTGCCGACAACGCAAACGCGGAGAGTGTCGCGGTTGGCCACCTTGTTGAGAGCCTAATGATTGCAAAGAAATGCTTGTCAGAAATGGTGCTGTAGAACAAGAAAGCTCCGCCCTGCACCCCCCCCCCGAGCTGTAAATTTGCGATTGGTACCTTGCCCTGGACGGAGAAGATGTTGGCGTTCTCCTTGAGGAGATCACCGCGCTCCATACCCTTGGTGCGGGGCTTGGCACCAACGAGCATGGCGAAATCGGCACCCTCGAAGGCCTTGTTGACATCGCTCGAGGCGGTGACGCCGTGGAGCAGGGGGAAAGCGCAGTCCTTGAGCTCCATGATGACACCCTCAAGGGCCTTCATGGCGGGCTCAAGCTCGAGGAGCTGCAGGATGACGGGCTGGTGCTTGCCCAGCATCTCACCGCTACACGCCAAATGTGCGATTTAGCGACATCGAAGCGCCAATTATAATCGCCTGGTGGTGAACGCAATGTACCTGGCAATGCGGAAGAGCATGGCGTAGCCGATGGCGCCAGCAGCACCAGTGACGGTGACGCGCACGGGGGGCACGGCGGAGAGGGGGCCAGCACCGGGCTTCTCGAGCTCGGCCATGTACTTGACGGCCGAGTCGCCAACGCTGCTGAGCGCGCGATCGATCTCGGGAACAGTCTGCCTGAGCTCAGTGAGCTTCCTCACGGTGAGCTTCTCAGAGCCCTGTGCGTGGTTGATTGAACTCAATGAGAATCATGCTGATCCAGGTGGGCATGTGCCGCGGGTTTCGGAGAATTAAGAGTAATCGTACGAGGTTGCCCTGCTTCTTGACGAGGTCGAGGACCTTCTCGATCTGAGCCTCAAGGGCGGCATCCTCCTAATGTGTAGCAAATTTTCGAGTGAGCCTAAGGCTTCAAACAACGGGGTGGTCGGCATTAATCGTACAGACGAGGTGGCGTAGGCCCTGCGGTCAACCCTGAGGGTGGAGGAGGCGAGGCACGCCTGCTTGCCGAACACTAAGGCAATTAAGAGCAAACATTAGACGTAACCCCATTGTGCTGCGGCCAACTTCAGTGTGATCCCCCTGCCACACGCAAGGGAGTGAGTGGGCGAATAACGGATCTCTTACCGGTGGCGCTCCTGGAAACGGTAGAAAGACCCCTGCGCATGTTGATTTGATTTCAATCCGCTGGATGGCTGCAAGACGAAGACACGACTGGCGCGGAGCGAAGCAGAAACTGAGGTCGACATTAATAACTGCCGGCGAATCGAATTTCGCACCACATTCCCGAGCGCGCATTCCTTTGTGTTGGGCACCATTTCGCTGAGCACCAAAATATTTTTGGCGTGGGTGGCCAATCCATCATCAATTTAGAACTACACAATGGCGAAGGCTGGCATCAAGAGTGCGTACCATTCCCTGCCTTAGATTCGTTCATCCCAAGGGTTATAATTATGAGATCAATCACGTTTGAAGTAATTGATCCATTTTCTTGCTGGCTCCCCGTCCTAGTCCCTCGCAACTTCAAACTTCTTGAGGAGCTGGAGAAGGGCGAAAAGGGCATCGGCGACGGTGCTGTGAGCTATGGTCTTGCTGATCCCGATGACAGCATGCTCTCCAGCTGGGCTGGCACCATCATCGGCCCGCCCAACGTAATCCTCCTTTTTCTGCGTAGGGTTCCTGCGTTTGCTCAAATCGCTTCTTAATCTTCTGCAGTCTGTGCACGAGGGCCGCATCTACACCGTTCACATCAACTGCGGCAACGAGTATCCCCAGAGGCCCCCTGTTGTGAAATTCGTGTCTCGCGTAAACATGGCCTGCGTCAACCAGTCTAACGGCACGGTACGCCACCATCACATGCACGTAGCTTGCGTACCTTGCCGCGGCGCCGATTTCTCAAATCTTCATCTGCAGGTCGATCCTCGTAGCTTCCCCATTCTGGCGCAGTGGAAGGAGGAGTACAGCATCGAGACGATACTTGTGGGCCTGCGCAATGAGATGACTTCTGCGCAGAACAGGAAGCTCTCCCAGCCTCCCGAGGGCACCAACTTTTAGGGTCCCTTTCATGTAATCAACCCCTTCCCCAGACACATCCACACCTGTTAGTTGTCCATAGTCGTTCGTCTCGTCTCGCCTTCTTTCTCCCTTCTTCTTTCTCCGAGGGGCGTGCTGCAGACTTCCTTCGAAGGGAGGGTATAAACAACGTCGTATTATGGGTTGCGTCACGCAGTAACAACAGAACAAGGAACGTGATGAGGCGAGTCCCTCTTCATTCTCCTGCAGAAACGAGAAGTGAAAGAAGACACGACGATCAGTGCACCCAAAAGGAGACGAGGCTTACACAAGCCCGCGATCGAGACGCCTACCTGCACCTACGCTGCCGATGATCACTCTTGGGCCTTGTCGAAGGTCCTCTTGACGTAGTGCCACTGCCTGAAGGGATCCGTGGCGGGACGCACCCACCTCGTCCTTTTTGGGCAATGTAGTGGAGAAGAGAGAGAGAGAGAACAGTCATCAGCTTCACCAGAGAGGAAACGGCAGAGAAGGGCGTGGCTGCCGTACTTGTACTGAGACTCCTCGTGGTTGACCTCCCTCTTGCCCTCGCTGACCTCCTTGGGGAAGAGCAGCTTCTCTTCAGCGTCCGTGCTCCGCTTGCGGGTCTGCAGGTACCTGTAAGCAGCTCCAGTCGTAAGTACACTGCTCGCGATTGGCAAAGCGATGGGACTGCTGCATAGTGTGATGGCATAACAGATTATAACATAATCCCGACGGAGGGGGGGGGCGTACTTCCTGTCCGCCTCGGCCTGGAGGTAGGTAGTCACGCTGCCCCACACGTTCTGGCGCTCGGCGTAGAGATCGCGTTGCTCCCAGGCGCCGGTGGCATAGACGTAGTGACCCGCCACAAGCACACCAAAGTACGCGGCGTACAGGGCCTTGCCTGTAAATTATCCAATTAATCTTCCCATTTCTCATAACAACGGCAAAAGGAGGGCAACGGACGAGCAGGACCTCAACGATTAACGAGGTTAAAAGCCGAAGTTTGGGGGGGGGGGTACCCGTGGGACCGCGGCGGAACTGGAAAGCCTTTCGCTTCTCGAGCGGGATAGGCTCGAACTCGGGACCCTCAGGGCGGAAGAGGGGTTCCTGGTGGTAACGTGCTCTACCTTTCTCCTGCGACATCTATATCTCGATGAATGATTGATCTGCTTCTTTTTTTATTTTTTAATTGTAATTTTTATTGTAGTTTTGCGTCCTTTTTGCCTAAGAGAGCACGAAAGCTGCGCGTTGATTTGCAACACGAGGGCCTGCTTCTGCGTGTTGAGGAGGATAACAACCTTCCAGCACCAGCTTGGCCCCAGCAGTGAGGAAGACGTGTCCGAGCACGCACAAGGAAGACCGACCGAGATTTAAAACGGACATTTATTAATTTGGCGCAAGGGGCGATTGCATTCCAACCAAAGCGCAGGGAGCAATGCGCTACTTCATCATCTCGGATGAGGGCGGCAACCCCATCTACTATGACCACAAGGATGGACGCCTGCTTAGCCTCGTGCTCGTGAATACACACATCATGATGAAGGAAAACCTCGGCCAGCGCTTCAAATCCATGACTTGCGGCCACACCCTCTTCGTCTTCCAGAAGGTGGACTCCACAATCTTGCCTCGATTCTCAGCCCTTCTTGTTCTCATTTTCTTCAATTCATTCAATTCATGCAGTACGAAAAGCTGAGCTACCTGGTCGTCAGCGATCAAGGCGAGTCAGAGATGTTTCTGCGCAGCCTCCTGCGTCAGGTAACCCCCTTTGCCTTCTCGCGCGTGTGTTTTGCTGTGTGCGCGGTCTTGGCGTGACACACACCCCCTCGCGGCATGCCGCATGTCCAGATATTCGAGCACATGGTGATGGTGTTCGGCAGGCAAGCCATCGAAGAGGGCAAGTACAGGTGTGTGCACGCTGCTCTCTTTTCTCCCTCTCTATCTTTCTCCTGCCTCCGTTTTACCCGAGCTCCAGTGTTGTGCTGCCCGATCTGGTCAGTTGCTGACCACCCTCCTCGTTGCCTTCCTTCACAGTACTTTCTCTCGGCACAAGCTCACAATCCAGCACATCATCGACACCCTGTGCGCGCTCTCTGATCGTCAGCAGTCCCTGCTCGTGCGAGTGCGTCGTCCCTTCCTACCGTCTTTCGTGTGTCCCGCTCTGGGGATGTGGTGTGATGCGACGTGGCGCGGTGCAATGCGGCCGAGCTCACTTCGCTTTCTGTTATTTACAGGCAACGGAGCGGCTCGAGGTAGACGACCGAACGCGAGGCGAATGCTTCAAGGCCCTCAAGAACGCGCTCAAGCAGGAGCCACTGGCCACGCACGGCCTTCTCTTCGTGGGCACTAAGCTGCTGGCCACCTACTCGAAAAACAAGGCGCCGGATATTGACCCCAGCGACATGCTCTTGCTGATCAACGACTTCAGGGCCACCTTCCACCCCTATGGTACCTTTTTGTTTTGTGGTGTTAGTGTGCGCGTGCGTGTTTGCCGAATGACCGTGTGGACCTAACTCGAGACTCGCAATGCTCGAAATATTAATTTTGCAGAACGCGAAGTGGAAGAGACCGTGATTCCTGCGGCAGACTACTCCCAGGTGTCGGGCACTCTCTCAACGCAAGAGAGCGGGTACCACAGACCAACAATCTCCCTCCCTCCCCCCAACGCTGTTGCACCGCGGCGGTTGCCCAGGAGTGTGTCTGACCTCAGTGGGTACGCTTCAGGGAGCGGGACCGAGACGAGGGCTTCGTGTCCGCCTCGGAAGAGCTGACCTGGGACGAGTACTTGCCCGTTCCTTTCCTATGTGTGCCTACCCGGTTCTGACCAACCACCCTTCTCTCTCTCTCTCTCTCTCGTGTGTGTTGTGTGGCCTGTTCTACTAGGGACGGCAAGTTTACGCAGGACAACATTCGGCTACTGAGCACGGAGATCTGCGAGGGTCTCTACGACAAGGTGTGCCTCAAGGCGCAGGAGCTGGAGAAGGAGAAGAACGTGCGACAGATGCAGAAGGAGCGGGAGAAGATCAACCAATCGTCAGAGTCCTTCAAGCGCCTGTTCGTGGGCGCCGACGACAACGGCCCTCTGGGCAACAACGGCCGGTCGTCGTTGCACCCCGCCGCGGGCAACACAGCGACGAATACCACACATACCGCAAATACCACCGAGGAGGATGACGTCAGCACCCGACGGAGGAAGAAGAACATTCGGCGGAAGAGCAGCCGCGCGACATCGAGGGACGCCAGTGGGGAGCGGTGGGACGAGCGCATCGAGCAGTGGCGCGAGGAGCAGCGGGAAAAAGATCTCGACAAGCGAAAGCAGGAGTGCGAGCGGGAGGAGACGGTGGAGAGCGGCAAGGACATCCTCATCGCCGACTTCATGGAGAACCTCGACAAAGGCGAGTTTAAGATCGGACTCAACGGCGACTGCGTACGCGTTCCTGCGTGGCGTGGCGTGGTCCAGTTTTCTTTTTTACTCACACCTGATTTTTGTGTCGACTGCGCGCATGGCCAACAGGTGCTGCTGCTTCAAGAGATGCTCCACTTGATCTCCTTCTTTCCCGGGGCCTTGGACGGAAACTACGGCGAGAAGTCCGCCCTCTCCGTATCGGCTTTCCAGGTGCGCCCAACCCCTCCACTAATTCAACAATTTATAGTAAATAAATAAATAAATAAATAAATAATAATCGCTTGGTTTTTTTGTTGATTCACGCAGGAGACGTCACGCATTCCGGTGAGTGGGGCCGTGGACCTGGTGACGGCGAAACTGCTGCTGGAGCAGGTGCTGACCCACTTCAAGAAGCCCAAGGCCACCAAGAAGAAGGTGGCCTTTGTCGACGACGACGGCGTGGCGCCCGGTTCGTCCGTCGACGGCGACACCGACGCCGACGGGCTGCTGCACCTGAGCTCCGGACCCAGCGATGTCGACACCGAGGGCGGAGACGCGGGCGGCGGCGGCGGCAAGGCCAAGGAGTCCTCCGACGAGGGCGCCGACAGCGACGCAGGGAAGCAGGGGGAGCGAAGCAGCGGGAGCAGCGACGACGACGGGAGCGCGGGGCGGAGCAGGGCCAACAACAAGGCCGACGAAATGGAGCCGGAGAGCAGCACCGCCGGCCCCGAGCGACGGCCGCTGCGAATCGACGGCGGAGACGACGACGACGACACATTTTTGATCGAGGGCTCCTCCGAGGGTGGTTCGGCTTCCGTTCCCCTACCCCCCCAACCCCCG
>CACVKS010001348.1:0-10714 GCA_902749335.1 Acanthamoeba triangularis
TCACCACCACGGGCAGGCCGTATTGCAGGGCGCGCGAGCCGGGTGGAGCCGGAGTGAGGAGGAAGCTTCGGTCGAACGAACGATTGACTCCCGTTTCCACTGTTACGTGCGGTGTAAGAGTCGTGCGCGTGTCGCAAGACAGCATCAAACCTGAGTGCGCCGCCCCAAGGTTACGCGTACCTTCCCAGAAGTGTCCATGCACGTTCACGGCCATGATCTGCAGCGTTCCGACTGGTGGCAGCATGTAGGAGTCGACCGTGAAGTGTTCGAGCTGATGATGCGAGGTCGGCAAGTTGGAGAGCAGATGCACGATGTTCACGCGCCCTGTCTGCAGGAGTTCCACCCTCCGCTCCATGTCCTCCACCTGCATGCCCACGTGAATGGAGTAGCGGTCAGGCATGAATGCAGGTCCAAGGTGTAGATTTGTGGGCGTACCTTGAGTAGATTCCTGCTGGCTTGGAGATACTCGCTGAGATTCTTTTGCTTCTCCTTCTCGCTCAGCCGCTCCAGAGCACCGGTGGTAAGAGAGAAAAAGCTGAAGTCGGTGTAGACCTCGAGCAATCCCTGCCTGTTCTTGTCGTAGAGCTCGTAGAACCTGTACGTGCGGTGATGTGCAGGGGCAACTGTCAGAATGGTACTAGTGGAAAAACAAAGCATCAGCGGGCTAGACGTACTTTCGAAGGAAGTCAACGGCGAGCGTTTGGCGCTGCGGTGAATCGAAGAAGGACGGCTGCGAGGGAGGCAACACGCTCTGCAGGACGTAGGTCGGGATGTCGAAAGAAATAACCGGTTGGAGCTTGACCCTATCCAAGTACTTGAGCGCCGGGAAGCGACGAGTGACTTGGCTGCAAGTTATTGAAGGAATACGCCGCCAACACGTCAGGGGGAACCAAATGCTAGAACTTTGAGAAACGACAGGGGCACCTTCTATAAGTGGCTTCGTCGAGCTCGGCAGAGATGGGGTTGCCGGCCAGCACGAGCTCGCGCAACTTGATCTGCTTGAGATTATCGAGCTGCTTGAAGTCGGAGATATTGTTTTCCTGCACGGCGAATGCAAGCTTAGACACTGACTCGGGATCCGTGCAGGTGCAGTGTGGTCTAAACGTGAAAGGAGTGGCGCGGCGCACCTCCAAACTCAGATTTACCAGGCCGGAGAAGTGGTTGGTGAGGTCCTTGAACGCGTTGAGGTTGTGAATGCGATTGCTTGCCAGGTTGATTGTTGAGACCTGTCAATCAGACCCATTGAAAGCTTGAGTGAGAAGCTGTGCCACAAGGCGCCTCGCAAGTTCTGCCAATATAAAGTAAAGATAAACCAAAAATAATTGACGCACCGTGGGGCACTTCTGCGCGATGACGGACCACAGGGTACGCATGGTCGACAGGTTGTTGAAGTCAACCTTGAACCCTTCGACCTCAGTGCCCTGCAATTTGGACAGGTTGAGGTAGTTGGCCTGGGCGTTAAAGCGGGGCTCCACGAGGGCCACCAACGCGCCCTTGTACTTCTCCGTCATCGCCGAGGGGCCGGAGTACTTGACAGACCGAATGAGAAGCTGCAAGCGGCAAGGTGACAAAACACGCTCAGTGATCCATCGACGCGCAGTAGAGCCCTGTATGAAACGCAAACGAGGGCGCGGCAAGTGACGCACCTTCTCCTGGTTGTATCGGATGCCGCTCAGCTTTTGGACAGCGATCGACTCTTGGCGATTGTCGATTACGAGAAACGCCTTGCCGTCCTTGATGTAGCTCTGGCGGGTACAGGAAGAAGCAAACGGGATGAGCGAGGACGCTGCAGAAACGAGGTTGCGTACGGCATAACGGGGCGGGCGTATTACCTCGCTCACGGTGAAGGGCTGCTCTGCTTTGTTCTGAAGGAACTCCACCAGATCTTGGATCTTGGTCTCGGGTGTGACGCCTTGCACCTGTATCAGGCGGCATGAGTGGCGCCGCAGACATAACGATGCGATGAACGTACCATCAATTTGAATCCAAATTGCTTCTCGGATTCGTAGTCACCATTGCCTCCCCTGCCACCTCGAGAATCACCTCGTCCTCGTCCACGGCCGCGACCTCTGCCTGCATGACAGTGATGATGAGCGACCAATTTCGATGTTGATCGCCAAAGGGGCGGGACATGTGAGCAAATTTGGGCTACCTCCACGCTCGCGTTCGAATCTTGTGGCGAGCGCGCTCTTGACCCCCTGGCGTTTGGGTGCGCCGCCCCGACCGCCTCCGCCACGACCGCCACGGCCACCGCCCCTTCCGCCACCTCTGCCGGCACCTTCCCACTCCATCTTTCTCCTGCACTATGCGAATGTGTTTGTGATTTGTCCAATTCTTGAAATTTGTTGTGGCCAGCTAAAGCTGCAGGTTTCCTGCACACCACGAAAATAGATCTTAATTGTTTTTGTTCGGCGGTTGTGGAGTGCCGTGTTGGGCGTCTGCCGGTGAGAGATCCAGAGCCTCTCGAAAGTGGGGCAGCTGCGAGGGAACGGCGAGGGCCGCATAAGGATAGGGGAACAGAGGCGAAGGGCTACGTGGCGGCTGGTCGCGAGGTAGAGAGACTTGATACGTCGAAGGGAGAGAAGGCAAAGGCAAGAGGGGTGGGCAGGGCAGACCCTGTCCCATCGCCTTTTCCAATTGACTGTGTGGGTGGGAGGTACACAGGGTGAGACCTGGTCCGCCCCAATTCCAAGAAACGCACCGTACCTCATCTCTGCGTCGATCCAGTAGAAGTGTTGTCGGAGTGGGTGCACGATCTGGCAGAGCTGACCGAGCTGATCGTAGAGCTGGTGCTGAAGCATGACGCTCACCACCTCTCGCCAGAACAGGCCACGTGATCCAAACTCTGTGATGACGATGGCCACGGATGCCGCGTCGATGCACGAAAAATGCTGCACCAAGCCTGTGTGGTACACGCGCACGCATTGGAACCACAACGACCCTAAGGGGATTGCAATCAAATGACAACCATGGTACGGACCTCGCAGGTGCTGCACGACCGCCCCATGATTGTTGAGGTGGTTGAAGATGATCACCCGGCACACCAGAAGGCAAGATACATGAATTCCGCACACTCTCGGTGGTGGGCTTTCACTGAGTTCGCGACGTGTGAGCTGCGGAGCAACGCAGTGCGCAATTCTCAGCGTACCCATAGATTTGCATGAACCCGTCCTCATATCTCTGGATTTCCTGAAGCTCCTTCGTGAAGTCTTGGTAGACTTGGCTCGGTGGCCTCTGCATCCCTGACGAAGAAAGGCCACGGTTGGTAACTAGTGTATTGGGGTAACAGCTGACCACAGCTCGTACCTTGGCGGAAGGCCTCAGTCAGCAGCACGATGTTCTTGTAGCTTTCAAGAAGCCGCGCCGTGAAGTGCTCATGGAACTGGGCGTGTGAGGCCAGCGGGCTGATGACAAATGGTCACGTCAGCAGCAGCGGGTGTCTCTTTGCAGGCAAAGCTGTGGGGTACCCAGTTTTTTGCCAACCATTGGCGTAGTGAGGGCTGCACAGCGCCTTCTGAATCTCTCCTTCGTAGGATGTGGTCCGATCTCTGATGGCCATTACCTTCAGCGTGCCTAGGTACAGCCCGTCATTCTCGGCCTGCAACATTTCGGAGTTAAATCGCAGACCTAACAACGGGTTGATGGGCAAGGTATGCGCGACATACTCCCAGCCTTTGGCAAATGTTCTTGCACAAGGACAGGTAGTATGTCTCCCGGTCGTGTCCCTCCGACCCAGTTCCACTGAAGAGCAGCGCCGTCCACGACTGGGCGGGAAGGAAGCGGGTAAGCCAGAACCTTAAGTTTTCAGGAGGGGCGTGAAGTGTACCATGTGTTTGAGCAGACAGGCAACATCGTAATTGGAGGAGTCGAACACGTAGGAGAGGTGCTCTCGCGCCTTCCAAAAGAACTCGCGGCCATGCGTGACATCCCCCAGCAATAGATACCCTGTACGAATGCACGCGTGAGACCACGCCCAAACACGCAGGCGGTAGGAGCGCTATACCCACGCTGACAATGAAATGGGCGGCTACGGAAAGAGCGCTTCTTTCGGCAGCCCCGTGATCTGTGTTGAAGATGTACGACAGCGTCGAGTACTCCACCATTGAGGGGTTGATCGGCCTGAGAGCAAAACTAAGTTAGTCTGCCAGCCAAACGCTGAGCTTTGTTGGGTTTGGGTGAGGAGAGGTGTACCAAAAGCCCCACATCTCGTGGCGGTAGAGTTGGCAGAAGCGATGCAGCGTGTCCGTGAAGCCCAGCTGGGCGTCGCTCGTCCAAGAAGCCAGCTGTGGCTCTACCGGCACGCTGACCGCTGCACTCGCCCACTCTGGTCGCACCGCTATCCGCTCCTCCCGGCCACAGCCGTCTTGGTCATGTTGCTCCCGCTCGGCCTCCGTTCTGTCCTCCTCTTCCTCCTCGCTTTTGACGGATCGCCGTTTGTTGGTGTCGCCCGACCCTAACCTTCCCTTTTCCTTGTTGGCCGTCGCTCTCCGCCTGTTTGGACTGTGTGTGCTGCCCTCGCGCCTCTGTCGCCGCTCCCCCGAGGTGGACTCGAGCCTAGGGCTGCCGTTACCATTTCTAGGCGACGGCGCTGGGGCCGACTGGGGTACTGGTGCCTTCCCACTCGCAGACTGTGCGGTCATGTTCTCGTAGAAGAAGGTGGTCTCGTTGTGCTTCACCAACCGTCGTACCTCTGATTGGAGAGACAGAGCCCCGTCAACGACGATGAGCTAGTCCACCACAACGGGGAACTAGGTGCGTCCGTACCGGCACTGGGGAAGACGCGTTTGAACATCTTGCCGAAGGCGGCGTTGGTGGTGGTCTCAAAGCGGTGCTCAGCGCAGAAGGCCGAGTAGGCGGCGTGCACGTCCTTCTTGAGCAGCATGCTGCCGGGCTTCTCCTCGTAAGTGCGCCCTAGCCTGGTACGGGAGGGAGGTCAGTCAGTTTGAGAACGGTAATCTGATCCGCAGTTGCCAACCAACTCCGACTGCCACAATCCTACACCTGGTCTGGCATCAAGGCGATCCAGATCCAGGTGAGGGCAAAGATTTGTGGGGCAGAGAAGAAGCTGAACACAAAGTAGCCCATCGGTGGGCGTAGGAGTGGAGGCTGTTGAACACTCGCCATCGGCGGCTGGGAAATCCAGCGGCCCAAAATATGCTCCAAATAGGGCAAAACACCCTGCCGTACGTGCGGGGGTTCACTCCGCACCTCGTTGGCCTCACCACCAGCATCCAAGATTTGAGGTGGATGGTTGGTTTGGTAGTGGGCATAGCGAAGTGAGGGTCTCATACGCTTCCTCTTTCATAAGAGGAGGATAACTCCTATAACTGATCATCTTGCCTTCACCGCCAACAGAGGAGGAGGGGACGGCACCAAGTGAGGATGTGTGGTATAGCTTCTTCCTTACTCTTGAGGAAGATCGAAGAAGATTGATTGTTCGTCATCATCGTCGTGCCACCGTCGTAGCCAGGATTCGCTCACGCACCCTTGATTGCTATGTTCGCTGCTCTGCCCTACCATGCCCCTTGTCTCCGTCTTTGCCTTCGCAACCAGAAGCAACGCCACAGCGGTGCGTGTGTTGGTTGAGTGTAACTTTTTTCGTTTCTGCGCTGGTGAGAAGCGCGTGGCGAAGAAGCCGCCATTGACTTCGCTGTGTGAGCCCGTGCAACCTTTCCGAGCTCTTGGCTGGCGGCCTGGCGAATTGCCGGCGCCACACCACCTGCGTAACTGGAGGACGCACCGAGGCTTCTCTCGCCACCTCCCGCACACGGAAAGAAGGGAGAAAAGGCCTGTGGGGTTCGTGGCGCGGTCTGTCTGATGCTATTGACCGAAACGAGCGAGCGTGGAGGATCTCTGCAGAGCGCCCGTGGCTGGCCTCTGGAAACGAGGATTGCGCACGTGTCACGTCCCTAGGAGACGAGAGCGATCCACGCTACACCGCTATCCCGACAGCACGAGTGCAAAATCAGATTTTTTTTTTGCGCAACAATCAAAGGATCTGATTTTGGATTGGTGGGAAGGTACCCTTCAAGCCACGCCTCATTCGCGGATAAAGACAGGCTAGCCCAATCACGTGTTCCGCAGATTGCTGCATCAACCACCTCAAGTCTCGCGGAAGCACATAAAGGCAACGTAAAGGCAAGCACACCCAGTGGGTGTCGCTGTAGCTCCTGCTCCCGCGGCGCTTACTCTCAAGACTTCATCGTGCACCATCGCGCCGGTAGGCGAAGAAGTATCTCCCACGGCCCTAGCAGCAGGCCACGAAAATGAGCTACCATTGCATCATCGCCGGAGGTACAGGCTAATTAATTAGCCGCCAAACTCCCGTTTGTGGAAGCTCGTTGTGTGCTTCGGCTTGCAGTTCGACTTCGACCCCGCAACACACCACCCAGCAGCCCAACAATGAGTGCCACCAGTCGATCAAACGGAAGATTGAGCAGCCCCCCCTTGTCCGCCCTGTGTGGCATCTTTTTGGTCGTCTTTTTCTTCGTCGCCGGCGGCGGAGTTGGGTCGGCCGTCGCTCAACAAGATGGACCGGTGGTGAGCACCACCTACGGCCCCGTGCGGGGCTTCTACCAGTCCTCCGCCGAGCAGGGGGGCAACCTCACCCGCGCCTTCCTCGGTATACCCTTCGCCGCCCCGCCGGCCCGCTTCGCTGCCGCGACCGCGCCCGCGACCTGGAGCGAGGCCATCAACGCCACGACGTGGCCCGCCCCGTGCGTCCAGCCGGCCTCCTTCCCGAACCCCAACCGCACCATTGGCAGCGAGGACTGCCTCTACCTCAACGTGTTCACCCCGCGCGACGCGCAGGCGGGCGACAACCTGCCGGTGATGGTCTACGTGCACGGCGGTCGCTACTGGACGGGCGAGTCCGACCAGTACGCCGGCCAGTGGCTCTCCGGCAACGGTCGCGTGGTCTTGGTCACGATTCAGGTACCTTGGTTCTTCTCCTCGTCCGGATCCGCCCGTCCGGATCGATCTTGACCCGCGAACAGTGGGCGGGAGTTTGTGAAAATATGGAACTCCTGTTGAGCATTAATTATTTATATCTCCCCAATTGCGTTTATGCTTACAATATTGTGTGCTTTTGTTTTGTGTTGCTCGCTGCAGTATCGCCTGAACATCTTTGGTTTTTTCGCCCTGCCCGAGCTCGAAGCCGACAACAGCCTCAACCTGGGTCTGCTGGACCAGCGTCTGGCCCTGCACTGGGTGCGCGACAACATCGCCGCATTTGGTGGCAACCCCGATCAGGTCACCCTCTTCGGCGAGAGCGCCGGCGCCGGCTCGGCCCTCCTGCACCTCATGATCAACCCGCCGGGAGAGTCCGTGCGGGCCGATCAGCTCTTCAAGCGTGTCATCCTCCAGAGCGTCTGGCAGTGGGTGCTGCCCACGCTCAGCCGTAGCAAGGCCGCGTCGCTTTCGTGGTCGGCCCAGCTGGGCTGCAACCAGTCGACCACCGCCGAAGTGCTCGCCTGCATGCGCGGCCTGCCCGCCAACAGCATCGCGCCGCTGTCCACCACGCCCGAGATCAACTACTTCCAGCCGCTCGTCGATGGCGACTTCCTCGAGGACCAGCCGCTCGTGCTCATCAAGAAGGGCCGCTACGCGACCAACGTGACCGTGGTGATGGGCTACAACGCCGACGAGGGCAACTTCATGGCCAGCACCCGCCTGGGCTTCAAGGGTCCCGGCGACAACATCACGCAGGCTGACTTCCTCATGGGCGCCAAGAACCGGAGCCTGGCCTACTGGCTCACCGAGGCCGAGATGAACCAGGTCATCGACTGGTACAGCGCCTCGACCGCCAAGCTGGGCTACTGGTATGGCCTGGGCAAGATCCTTGGTAAGTCGCCACCTCACATGTTGATGCGCCGTGAATGTGCATTGCTGACTTCTTCTCCTTTCGTGAAGGCGACTTTTACATCATCTGCCCGTCGATACTGGCCGCTCCCTACCTGGTCGACCGCGCCGTCGACGAGACCATCTACACATATGTGTGGAACCACACGAGCGTCAACAACGCCAACCAGTACGAGGGCGCCGCTCACGGCAACGAGCTCGTCTACGTGTTCAACAGCACGGTCTACACCCCGGGCTACAACCTCAGCGCCGTCGATCTGGCCCTGGCCTTCCGCATGATCCAGTCCTGGTCCACCATCGCCACGCAGGGCGCGCCGCAGGCCGGCTGGCCCGCGTACAACGCCACCAAGACGCAGGCCTTCCTGTGGCAGCAGTCGACGGTCGACTACGATCCGACCCAGGCCGCCACCATCGGATTCGCCCAGCTGAGCCCGCTTTGCGGCAAGTGGGCCGCCTACTTCAACGCCTCCTCCACTCCCTCCCAAAGCGGCGCCTCGTCCCTTCAATCGCTCTTCTCTTCGTTCTTCTAATATTCGGCACAATAATCAATAATAACAAATAAAATCGATCAATTATTTTGAATTGAATGAGACAAATCAAATGGGCCGCGCAGCAGGCGCACGTATCGACTCCCGAGGTAGGGGAGGATCTGAGCAAAGGACGCCCAAGGAACAGGCGGCACCCGCTTGGAAGGGAGCGCTGGCCGTCTTGGTGATTGCCGTTGCGATTATGGTCTGGAATTACTCTACTTCCCTTCCTGCACCGTGCGGCTTCGACTTCGCCTACACCCCGCCCAGGCTGATCTTACGATCCGAGCTCAGCGCCCAGGTTCGTGATTTCGATGCGATCTTTGCCCGCCTCTGGGCCAGCAAGAGCACACATCTCAAGTACTCTTTCGATGCTCGCACGGTGACGACCAGGCTCGTAGAGGTAGCGCTGCCCACCTCCTCAACATCGGAAGATGACCGGCCGCCACCAGCGATCGTCAACTTTGCCATTCAGAAGGTCGAGGGCAGAAAGCACAGGTGCCTCATGAAGACTACACCACAAGCAAGCGAAGCCCACGATGACTGAGCCTCGCTTTTCTAATCACGCACAGGCCCATCAATCCAGTGGCTGAGTTGCACGAAGTGACGCAGCCCTTCACGACAGACAGCGGAGCCTTCAACTTCAACAAGAAGGACGCCAGCGAGGTGATGTTTACGATCGACATCGTCCGGTCGCCGCCTTCCCAAGCGGGGCTGCAGCACACCCACGGCCAGGGCCGGCTGCAGAAGGGGTGGACCAGCGAGCTGGCCGGCGTGCTGGTCAACAGCCATCCGTTCGCCTACGGCTGTGTCGTGCTCGTCGTGCGCGCGGATCGCATGCTGCCTCAGGTCCTGACGCAGGAGGCGATCGAGGTGGGCCTCCTGCTGGCAGCGCAGAGCACCGAGGGCCTGCGAGTGGGCTACAACTCGCTTGCCGGTACCGTTCTTCTTCCCCATCTCCTCTCACACTCGCTTCGCGGCACGCGACTGAGCTTGGTAAGCGCAGGCGGCGCCTCCGTCAATCATCTGCACTTCCAGGGCTGGTACTTCAACGCCACTCCCGACGGGCGGCTCCCGGTGGAGAGCGCTCCCTTTACGCTACTGCGAGCGACTTCCGGGTTGACCATCTCTCAATCGCAAGGTGCGCCTTCCGATCGACTGCACGGTCGGCCCCGAAAGAGGCTGAGAGGGGTGGCTGACCACGCGGGGGGGGGGGCGACCAGGCTATCCCATTCGCTCGCTACGATTCTCTGCCGACGCAGAGGACGTGTCGCCAAGCCGCCTTTCTGCGGCCATCTATTCGTGTGTGGCCCACCTGTTGCGACGTAACATCCCTCACAACCTCATCTTCGCCAGCGGCGGGCGCAAGTACTGTGCTCCCTTTCCTTCCTCCATGGCGGCACAAACGTGACCAGTTATATAACGCTACTATGTTCGGCTTCACCGCGCAGGGCCTATGTCATCCCACGCCGATTCGCGACGCCCAACGAGTGGGATCAGCGCGCAGGCTTCCCTGAAGTGGGCGGACAGATTGTCACGGTAAGCCACCGCGTACCCTTCCCGCAAAGGCCTTGGCGGAACTGTGGCTCATGACGCCAGTTACAGGTCTCCGAGGAGGCATTCGCGGGGCTGGAGAGTCCCTACCACTTTCTCGAGGCCCTGTCTCTCTCGGGAGAGGAGTTTGCCGACGTGCTGGCGGCGTGCAGTTGATCACACTTCTATCATATCAGAACCAGAAGATCGGCTAAGGCAAGCCCAAACACTTCCTTTCGTTTGGTGTCCTGTTCTCTTGGGAAAATCGGGATGGCGGAGAAGAACAAGACCTCCTGGCCGCAGCAGAGGAAGAGGAAGAGACGCTCAGAGGAGGTCGTTGGTGGTGAGTGGGACGACCACCTCGTTCGGATTCTCCAGGCGGGCAAGCTCCTGCTCAAGCTGCGCGAGTCGCTCAGGCGAGCACGCAGCAGGGGTGGTGAACTCCATGAGGTACTCGCACTTGTTCGGCTCCTGCGCGGCGAGAATGTGAGTAAAATGGAGAAGAGGCCGACAAATAGCGGAGAGGGATGGGCACCTGCACGGAGAGGACGGCGTTGGTGTCGCTGCAGGTCAGGTCGACGATCGTCTTGCGGTCGGGACCGTTCCAGCATCGCTCACCGCCGGTGTACTCCATCTTCGTGTGTTCGGCGTTGAGCCACGAGCCCCACTCGCTGCAGACGTTTCACCGAGCATGGTTGTCGCGTGTGTGTGTGAGAAGCGCAATGGCCCATGCCAAGAAGAGAAGAGGGGGGGGGTACCCGAGGCGCGTGTGCTGCTGCTTGACCTCCTTGAAG
>CACVKS010001349.1:0-10713 GCA_902749335.1 Acanthamoeba triangularis
GACGTGGGACTTGCCACCGTGGGCGAACGACGCGTCGGGCGATTTGAAGATCTGCTTGCCCGGCGTAGCCATGATTGATCGTGTGTGCTCCGCTGCGCACCACGGCACACATCACGAAACTAGTCAGCAGCGCACCACGACACACAGAAAAGTGCACTTCGTACGTTGGTGTGAGAAGGGTGTGCTGGTGCTGGGGGTGAAGGGAGCCGGCGCGCTGACGCTGGGTCTGGTGACGACCTCCTCCCTCACGGGGGCAGGTGGCTGGATGGGCAGCACCGACGGGTCCTCCACGATGTGCACGGGCATGTCGAACCGGTCGGCGTCGCGCGAGGGCGGGCGCAGAACCACGTACATGTCGAGGCCGGCCGAGCTGGTGCCGCGCTGGGACCCAGAGGCGCTGGGGGTGCTGGCCAGCGGCGACAGGGGGCCGCCGTAGGGGCTGCGCGAGGGCGAGACGCCGGCGAAGGGGGAGGTCGGTGACGAGGGTCCAGCGCCTGCCGAGGCTTGGTTGAGGCGCTGCAGCTTGGGGATGATCGTCTCGGGGCCATCTGCAGGTTCCAAATTAGCATTTACTACAATCGAGCAAGATTGGAGTCCCCTTTGCGCACTTGGGTGAAGAAGAACAAGACTTACCACCCAATCGCCGGTCTACTGTTGTAGGAACTACCCAGGGCGTAGAGGAGAGCTTGATTCGCATCGTTTGCTCGGACTTCTCTGGCGGCACATCGCAACGTGCTGTCTGCCCCGCCAAGTCTGCAAAGAATTGTTGTGCGAGTGTCTTGTTGATGCCACTTCCTTCCATCGTCAGAGAGCGCAAGCGATTTTCAAGTGAATGGCACACTACAAATTTATGGCACAAATCTTGCAACCAATTTTTGGCGCGAAAACAAAAGCCATTCAAGCAGCTGTCAATCTCGCAACAAGTAATGAGCGCCACTGGCATTACGGAGGAGATGGTCGCTACGGTCCTCAAGGAGAAGCTCTCCACCGAGCACGTCGTACGTCCTCCCATCTCTCCCCTTTTTTCCTGTTCATTTGTCGTGCCAGCATCTGTATTGAGGGTGTCGGGTTTTAACCGGGCACCTCACAACGCGACTGACCACGAGACACCGCCATTGCGCTGGCGATCATCAGGAGGCACACGACTTCTCGGATGGGTGTGGCGCCAAGTTCGACCTGATCGTCGTGACCAAGGAGTTCGAGGGTAAGCCGCTGCTCGATCGGCACCGTCTGGTGAACGAGGCGCTCAAGGACCTCATGCCCAAGATCCACGCCGTCACCATGAAGACCTGGACACCGGCCCAGTGGGAGACCAAGAAGCCCCAGGCCTGATCCACTCACTCCCAAGAGATCAACTAACACCATGTTAGCATCGTCATTGGCCCTTGTTCGTCTGCTTGGTGGTGTTACAACATTTTTGGCATACCAGTGCACCATCTCCACACTGAGTGATGATTGCAAGGAACTGTGTAGGAGCTTAGCCGCGCGTGTCCCTTCGGGATCGATTTAAATGCATTTACATAAATGAAGATAACGAAATGGGAGAATTTCGGAAGATTTGTGAAGAATCGCGATTCATTAACGCTCATCTAATGTCCGGACTGGCGGGCCTGCTGCTCGATGTGCTGGGCCGTGCGCTTGGTGAGGAAGTTCTCCGATTGGACGGTGGCCATGGTGCAGTTGTGGAAGCACTCCTTCTCGTTCTTGTTGAGCGTGGTGCCGAATGACGTCTTGCCCTTCATGCACACCTTCCAGCAATCGTCAGTGGTCGCGAGCACCGACACCTGGATCATCACTTCGGCCTGCAGCGCCGCCGCCCTCTGCCTCAAGGTTGTGTCGTCCATGCTTTTGTTTCTCGATCAATCTTGATGATTGGGTCCTCATTTTCTTCGTTGGGCTTGGCAGCTTCCTCGAATTTCCCGCTCTCGAACCGGGAAAAAACCTAGCTAAAAAATTGAATTGATTTGGATTAAATCCTTTTATCTTTTGGCTCGAGATGGAGGAGCCCATCGCTCCTGCTCATGAGCCGGAGGCGATGAGCAACGCATCGACGGCGAAGGTGGAGGCAGTGGGGCCGCCTCAATTCCGCAAAATCCGGAAGGTTCTCAGACAGAACGAACATGAAGAGCTGACGGCTGAGTTCGATGTCAAGGAAGATGGAACAGCTCAGCTCGTGGGCTTCGTGGTGCGCAAGCGTAAGGCCGTCGAGAATGCCATCGAGCTGAATGGCGGGGAGCGGCATCAGCTCAAGCGCACGATTAAGCGACGAATCGTGAGCAAAGATCTGGCCCAGTCCATCCAGAATTCTGCCTCATTGAAGGAGCTACTAGGCGAAGAGGTTGTGTCTGCCGCCACCTTGCACAAGGTACCATTTCATCACCACGTTCAATCATTGCAACCACGAATTCATGTTTTGTTGGTGCAGGGATGGGACAGCGAGGATTTGGGAGTAGTATCGACCACGCAGGTGCGCAGGTCGGTGGTGCGCCTCGCGCCCGAACAGCTCGCGGCCAGCGACAAGGCGGCCTCGAGCAGCGATGCCGCCGCCAAAGACAGCTCCGCGGCCAAGACGGCCAGGACCTCTGTCGCGACCTCGTCCCGCAGCAAAGCCAAGGTTGCGAAGGTAACACAACACGCACGACACACGCATGACACACACCGTACACACTACGCGACACACATACGCTCACTTGCGCAATCTCATCGGCTGCTTTGGTCAAAATGTAGAAAGAGGAGGTCAAGGACAGCGACGAGAGCGATGCGGCCAGCAGTGCTGACGAGGCCGACAAGAAGAGCAAGCGCACGCAAGTGGCAGCCAAAAAGAAGAGAGACGGCGCCAAGTCGGCCGCCAAGGCCGCGAAGAAGGACGCGGCCGACAAGAAGCGCGGCACGACCGCGGCCAGCAAGAAGGCGAAGAGGAGCAGCACCAGCGGCAAGAAGGCGAAGAAGGACAGCGACGCCGCCAAGAAGGCCAGCAGCAAGCGCAGCTCCTCATCGTCGTCGAAGAAGCGAGCGCGCGAGGAGAGCGACAGCGAGGAGGTCGAGGCCAAGGCCAAGGGCGCGAAGCGCTCGGCGAAGAAGAAGGCCAAGGTCGAGGAGGACGACGAGGAGGGCGAGCGGCCCAAGCCGCCGCCCATTCCGTTCTCGTACATCAAGAAGAGTACGCACACACCGCACACGCACCGCACCACGCCCTCTCCCTGGAGCTCTAGCTCAATTCCCTCTGTGTGTGTGTGCTCGCCAGACATGTACTTGCACCGATCGATGCGGCACTGGTCGAGCGACGAAGTGCCCGTCTGCAACTGCCGACTGGTGTCCGGCAAGAAGGCCTGCGGCGAGAACTGCATCAACAGGTGCCCCTTCCCCTCCCCTTTTTCCTTTTATTGATGATATATTTATTGGTAGCAGGAAAGAGATAATTTATTATTTATTTCATCTAATATATTATTTATTTTATTTGTCCCGCCTGCGCTAATGGGTGCGGCCAGGGTGTTGAACATTGAGTGCAAGCTCAAGCACTGCCCGTGCGGCACCAACTGCAGCAACCGTCAGTTCCAGCTGCGCAAGTACGCCAAGATCGAGCGCTTCCTCACCGGCAAGAAGGTCCGTCTTCTTAGACAACTGCCGCTGCTTCTTCGTTTACGTTTCCCAAGCGCTGCGGCTGTGTGGTGTGGCTCACTCCGCCGTGTGGTGTGCTACCTAGGGGTGGGGCCTGCGAGCGAGGGAGAAAATCCCCAAGGGCACCTTCATCATCGAGTACGTGGGCGAAGTCATCAGCACCGATATGTGCCAAGACAGGTTTGGCCCTCCCTCTACACAGCACAAATAATCAAAACAATTAAGTACAAAAAGTGCCGAATATAATATGTTGTGAATATATGTACGTCGAAGAGTAACAAGAACAATAATAATAATAAAATCAACTATAAAAAAACACAACAGGATGAAGTATTACGAGGAGATGGGGCTGGAGCACTACTACTTCCTCACGCTCGACGGCTCCGAGTGTATCGACGCCTCACAGAAGGGCAACCTCGCCCGCTTTATCAACCACTCGTGCAACCCCAACGCCAAAACACACAAGTGGTTCGTGCCTCGCCTCTCGTTCGGCCATGAGCGCGTTCTCTTGCGTTTGCGTGCGGTCGTGTTGCGGTCGATGTTGACCCGCGCCTGTGTGTGCGGTGCGGTGCGGTGCAGGACGGTGGACAAGGAGATCAGGGTGGGCATCTTCGCCGAGGAGGACATCCCCGTGGGGCAGGAGATCACGTTCGACTACCAGTTCGAGCGCTTCGGTGGCAAGAAGCAGAAGTGCTTCTGCGGCGAGACCAACTGCCGCGGCTTCCTCGGCGCCAAGCCTAAGAAGCTCCTCCACCAGCGCAGGGTACCTTTTCCTCTACACCCACTTATTATTTTTGATATTATACTGATTATATTTGAAAAAAGACGATTAATTTTATTTATCTATTGATGTATTTCTTGGATTAATCTCATTTCTTTTTCCAACTCCTGCAGAAAGAATACGCGTCGAGGGCCATCATGGGTCGGCCGCGCGACAACGTGATCAACCCGCTGACCGTGGAGGCGGTCCTGGAGCACGCCCTCCAGTTCAACCCCGTCAACAAGTACCCCACCACACAGCACGTTGGTATTGGTCGACACGCGACTGACACTCGCACCACGACTATAGGGTCAAGCTGGACGTGCTATTCCCCGAGTCCGATCAGCAGCCGTCGCCGGCACTGGGCGCCGGTCCGCCGATGTCGCCGCCGTTGCTGGCCACCGCCGTCGCGCAGATGTCGCCGGCTGCGCGGAGCGAGTTCATGTCGGGCCTGCCGCCCATCGTGCCCGTGTTCCTGCGGCGCAACGCCATCCGGGTCCACCGCCAGTGCTTCGTCAAGCTCCACCAGCTCAAGGGCGCCGTGGTGGTCGCGACGCAGCCCGACGATGCGGCGCTGGACTCGGCCGGGTCCTCGTCGGCCGCCACGACCACTGCGACCACCGCGGCCGCGAAGGCGACCAAGGCCAAGGCCAAGGCGGCGGCGAGGCGAGGAGGAGGGAGAGCCAGCACGGGCGGGCGGGCCAAGGCCAACGGCAAGAGCCGGACGTCCAAGTCAACCACCACGGGCAAGAAGAAGTCGAAGAAGACGAAGAAGGAGTCATCTTCGTCATCTTCATCTTCATCGTCGGAGTCGTCGTCGGAGTCATCGTCGTCTTCTTCATCATCGGAGTCGTCGTCTGAGGGTGAAGATGATGAGGGAGCCAAGAAGAGCGCGAGCAAGAGCCGGAGAAAGAAGGCGGTAGCAGACAGCAAGAAGAAGAAGACGAAGCAGCAGGCGGGAAAGAAGAACAAGAGAAAGGCGACCACGACGAAGGCGCGAGGCGGAAAAGCGAAGGCCAAGAAGGCGGTGTCCGAGAGCGCTGAAAGCGAAAGCGACGACGAGAAGGAGAAGAAGAAGGAGGAGGAGGAGGAGAAGAAAGTGGAGAAGGAGGACGTTCCCGACAGTGAACGGGAAGAAGAGGAAAAAGCCGAGGAGGACAAGAAGGACGGAGGTAGCGGAGGAGGAGGAGGAGGAGACACGATGGAAGAGGAGCCCAAGGAAGAGAAGGAGGAGGTAGGCAGCCGACCCGACGGCGGGGAAGGTGAGAAAGGTGGTGGTGGCGACAAGATGGCGTCTACGCCGGAGGAGGGTAAAGGAAGCCCACAACAGGACGACAACGACGAGGGCGATGATGACGCTGCCCTGCGAGGGGAGAGTGGCCCCGAAGATGAAGGTGGGGACAACAACAACAAGGGAGACGTGATGGACATTGCGCGAACATAAGTGCTCTTCAAAAAACCAAAATAAATAAAATAATCTTTTTCCTCTGCTTACTTTTACATTTTATTTTCATTTTATTTGAAAGAAATCAACAATGCTGCGATCGAATGGACGGCGGGTGATGGCGGGGACCTCGCGGGGCCTCCTCTGCCGCTCGTCGAGCGGCGCCGCGGCAGGGCGGTTGACGACGTCGCCACGAAGATGCTACACGCCGGCATCGGCGACGCCCGCAGATGAGGCGGAGCGGGACAAGGCTCTGCGCGAGGGCGTGCTACGCGGATTCGACCAGATGCACTCCCTCGAGCGGATGGAGGTGGAGGGCAAGGCCACCCTTCCCGGCAGCCAATCTGGCGTCTCCCTCATCCTCCAGGGCAGCGGTATGCTTCATCTCTCCATCCATGTTGGATGTTTTGTACATCCATCAGGAAAATCAAACTTCGCCTCTCACGCCTGCATGCACAGGCAAAATCTTGCAGGTGAAGGTGGACCAGGAGGTAGCGGACAACGTGGAGAACGTAGAGAAGCTCTTTGTCGCTGCATCGCAGAACGCGCGGCAGAAGGTACTCAGACCTATTCCACCCCCACCTTCTTCTTCATATCCAAACGCACCTCATCGTGTGGGCTGACTCCCACGGTCCTTGCGCGCTGCAGATCGCTGACCGCATCAACAGTCTGCTGGCCGCCTCTCACCAGTAGTAAGCCGGTGTTGGCGCTAGCTTGCCAACCCACAGTTACAGAGATGATAGACGACTATCCTTCTTGGTCGTGTAACAGGACTGGTACCAGTTGCTGCACCACCACAGGAGAAACAATGCATGTGAGTTTTGCAACAACCAACAACACGCGTTGCCATCATCACCGAGGTCAGGAGGGCGCAAGTCAGTTGGTCACGCAGCGTGGTGCCTTTTCTCTTTAATTTCTTGATTGATTTTCATTCCTTCTCTGTTCTGGCATGTCCCACAACTGGGCGGCCGTGCCGGGGTGCTGGGAGCAATAAGGCCTGGGCACAGGGTGAGAGGTCTGAGCATGGTGCAACTTGTCAATGGGTTACTTCGAATTTTCTTATCAACAAAATGTCACCTTGCGTATGGAGCGGCCGGTGTCCTTTGGCTTGAGGCTGGCGCTTGGTCCTGGGCCACGCAATGTTCGTGGCCTGGGCCAGGCCCAGCTGCTGGAGGACCCGCTGCTCCGAACCAATGTATGTACCCATGACGCAACCACCAGCTTTTTTGGTTCATCTTCCGTTCCATGGTTCTCTTCAGGTGGTGTTGTTTACCGTTAAGCATAGCGGGGAAGGACAAAAACGAGGACAGTCACATCAGGGCCCGCCCCACCACCTCGGTCATCATCATCGACGAGGCGATTGGCCTACCCGGGCTGCGATAAGACCTTCACGCTGAACCAAAGCCTCAAGCGCCACCGCAAGGTGGTACACAAGACGACGACGAGGAAGAAGTGGTGCACACCAGGGCGCGAGCTACCAGTGCCCCGGGTGCGACAAGTCCGACACGCAGTCGGGAGACCTCAAGCGCCACTTGAGCATCCACAGCGGCGATCGGCCGTTTGCGTGCCACCTGTGCGAGCAGACCTTCCGCCAGAAGGCTCATCTCGCTGCTCATCTCCGATCGAAGGCGCATTCTTCTTCGCCCTCTCTGTGACTCTCGGCCTTTGCCTTAACCTGCATCAATTCAATTTAATTGTGCATTGCCTCTTTCATCTCGTCAGCGGAAATGAATCCATTAAGCCTGTTGTACACCAAATGACTAGGATGTCATTCCTTTTACTTTCGTTTCCATCGAAAAGAGGGGATGATTTCTTCGGCGCCAGAGTGTCATAGGCCGAGATGTTACCACTGGCGGAAGGCGCCTTAATAAGTATGTATTGATGTGCAAGATCCGAGTCTCGTTGAGCTCGGCCAGCACTTGCTCGATACGCGCCTCCTGTTCGTCGGTGAGCCGCCACGGCCACCAGAAGGGCTGGGTCTTGCCGCCGCCGAAGCCAACGCCAACGGCCTCAGGCCGCGCCGGTGCAGCGCCCGCAGCCACGGCGCAACCAGTCATCTCGGGTTGTGGTGCAGCGGCCATCAGGGTCAGATTGCGTGTGTGTGATTGTAAAATGTACAGCTGTTGGCCACTATTCCTGTAGACAACCTGCTGGTTTGCTAGGACCTGAGCAGGTCCTGCACAAGCTGGTGTGCCTCCAGCTGTTGCCACTCATGGGGCACGGTGAGACGCTGCACCCAGCGGACCAACGCCTCCTCGCTGACGCCGCGAAAGTCCAGGCCTCGCGCGTGCAGCCCACGCAGCCACGGCGCCACGACCTCGGCGAAGGGCTGCGGCCGCGCGTGGTGGAGAACAGATCCCGGGTGCACGGGAAGCAGGGCCGCGATGTTGGCCCCGTGGGCCAGCAGGAGATCGATCGAGTCCAGGTCGCCCGGGCTGACACAGCGCAGGGCGTGGGTCGGGTTGAGGCCAGCCTGAACCAGGGCGCCCAAATGGACCCGCAGGTACTGGGCGAGGTGGTCGATGACCCTCGGCGTAGAGCAGGAGAGAATCTTGTCGAACCGCGGATCTGTTGGCGTCTACAACGCAGGGGAAATGGCATCAGTCAAAAAAATGAATAAAAAATATTAAAATTGGAAAAATGAAAAAACAAATTGTCAAAATAAAAATAAAATTCGGTCGTACCAAACGCACCAAGCCATGCCCGAGCAGGAAGTCCATGTGGGCCAGCACCCACTCTTCCCTGTCCAGCAAGAGCTCCCGGTTTCTCGGTCTTCGCCTCCGTCGCCGGTCGTTGCAACGCAACCAGCCCAGGAGCTCGAACATCGGCTCCGCATCCCTGGCTCCCAGCCGCCCGCCTCGCTCCAGCAGGAGCCGGGCCACCTCCAGCTTCTGCGCGCTGGCATGGGCCGACCGCGGCGCTCGCTCCAGCAGCATCCGCATCGGGGTACGACCTTCCCGGCGCTGCGTTGATTGCTGTGAGTGCGTGTGCGGCGGCGCGTGTGCGGTTGCGGAGATGTGGTGTGTGGTGAACGCACGGTGATTGCTGTGGGCGAGGCACCGCGGTCGAGCAGCAGCTGCACCAGCGCGACGCAGGGCTCCGCGGCCACACAGGCCAAGTGCAGCGCGGTGGACCCGGTTCCCGACGCCGCGAGCTCGTTCACCTTGGCCCCGTGCTCGAGCAGCAGCGTCACCACTTCCACCGCACCTGTGCTCCTCTGTGTGTCGTATGTCGTGTGTGTCGTGTCGTGCCATGTGTGTTACATGAGCAAGGGCAGCTCGAAGCTGCCTGGGAGCTGACGTGTGTGTCGTGCGATGTGTTGTACCTGACAGGCGCGGTGGATTGGGTAG
This sequence comes from Acanthamoeba triangularis, assembly GCA_902749335.1. Classification (NCBI taxonomy): domain Eukaryota; phylum Discosea; order Longamoebia; family Acanthamoebidae; genus Acanthamoeba; species Acanthamoeba triangularis. Next base: position 9,173 of record CACVKS010001349.1, read on the forward strand.
AAGCAATCGTAGCCGTGCGTGGTGCGCTGGTGCGCGCGGGCGCCCCGATCGAGCATGGCGGCGACCACGGCTACCGGGCAGCTGGCCACCGCCTGCAGGAAGGCGAGGCTGCAGTCGTGGCCGGCCGGCATCTCGCGCAGAAGGAACTCGATCGTCTTCACGCGTCCCTTTTCGCAAGCCTCTGTCAATGCTGTGTCCGACGCGCCGCACGACACGACACGCACTCAGACATGTTGATTTCGGTCGAGGCAGGGCAACAGAGACCCGGGTGGGGGGTGGCAACCTGTGTTGCGCCTTCGGTTGAGTGAGTTGAACAGATCGGCCTTGAACTCGCCGCACCGGGCCAGCACTTCCCCCGCCAACTCAACTTCCTCCGCCTCGCCTAAAACAACACGACACGACACGACACACGACATGACGCACACGACACACGACACGTCAGCAACATACATAGGCTCTGAGACTCGAGAACGTTGGTGGTGGTGTACAGGTGGCATGGAACAGCTCCGCTAGGGTGTCTGGCTGGGTCGCGGGCGACTCGAGCCACGCGCGCACCATCTGCCCGGCGATGGCCGGCGACGAGGCCAGCACCGCCCGGAACGCCGATCCGCCGCCGCTGCCCGCCGTCACTGACGACAGAAAGAAGTTGGCCGGCTGCTCGATCGTCACGCCCAGGTCGAGCACCAGCGCCCGCACCAGCTCCACGCTGCGGCTCTTGACCGCCCACGCCAGCGGCACCACTCGCGCACCACGGCCCCGCTGCTCCCGGACCGTGGTCGCACTCGCTGTCGGCGCGGCGACGTACCAGCCGCGGACGAGGGTGCAGGCGAGCTGGGCGACGGGGTGGTGGGCGACGGGCGGGCGCACGAGGCGGGCGAAGGCGGCGTGGTGACCGCACGAGAGGAGCCACTGGAGCAGGCCCTGCACCATGACCACCACCGCCGCGTCGGCGACGGGCGCGCCGTGCGGCGACGCCTGGTCGACTGGGCCTAGGGCCAGCCACTGATGCCACTGGCCACCACTCAGCCTGGTGTGACACCATCAGGCGTGGTACCAATCGCGTGCGGTGTGTGCGTGTGTGCGGTTGTGTGCGTGTGCGAGAGTGGCGAACCGGAGAAGGGTGCGCAGGGAGTGGCGGTAGAAGATACGCCAGTCGTTGTGCTTGCGCGCATGGACCCGCTGCTTGCGCCGCCGGTTCCCGATGCCGCCGACGTCCTCCTCTTTTGCCGCTGGCGCTGGCGGAATCGGCCCTCCAAACTCTTCCTTGTGGGCCTGCCAATAAGTATTAGTATTGTTATATATCTGTTACTATAAAATAAAATATATTATAGTAAAAAAATAAATAAATAAATAAATAAAGTACCACGCGCCAGAGGGTTGAGCCGAGGGGCGAAGCGGAGCTCAGAAAGGAGCGCCAGCGCCGGCACACGGCTTCGGCCTGCACCAGGTCAGAGCCCGACAGCAGGCCCAGCACGGCGAGCACCACCTCCACCGGCAGCTCCGGCTTCTCCCCCGAGCCAAAGAAACCGCCCTCCCCCTGC
>CACVKS010001350.1:0-10709 GCA_902749335.1 Acanthamoeba triangularis
ACACACGCGCTGACGTCATCATCGTCACAACAGAGTGCAGGCGGAGGAGGCTGCGCATCAGGCGTCGCAGGCGCGGGCTAGCGCTGAGGAGGCGGCCCGGCAGGCATCGCAGGCGCGTGCCAGTGCCGAGCAGGCCCGGCAGCGGTCCGAGCAGGCCAAGGCCGCGGCCGAGGCGGCCGTCGAGGAGGCCCGCAGGAAGCTCGAAGAGGCCGAGGCCTATCTCGAGGAGGCCAAGAAGAAGATGCCCCACGGCGCCACCTGGTGGATGGAGCGTGAGCTGCACGAGAAGCGGGCCTACCTGCCCAAGAGCCGCGGCGGCTTCAACCCGCGCGAGCAGCAGTAAGCAAGCGTGCACGATTGGTGCAGTTTTTGTAGCAACGAAAGAAAATGAGTTTCCTGAATCATTTCTTAGAGTTCTTTTTAATCCAATTTCTTCTCTGAACAAGAGAGGAAACCACAATCGCGAGGTGTGGGTGAGCGGTTCGGCTCAAGAGGCGAAGATCACGGTGGTGCTGTGTGGGTGGTGCTTGATGGAGGAGATGGACGTACACGGAACAAGGCCGCGGCGGTGGTTGATACCCAGCGTCGCGCAGTGGCCGCCGTCCATCAGATAGCAGGTGACGACTGCATGGACTCAGTCCAGCTTCTCCCCCAGCAATGGGGGTGGAGCAGCGGGGACAAAGAAGGCGACCGTGTGGCGCCTCGGTGTGGCAACCACCACACCAAACTTCACACCCTTCCGTCGGCTGGCAGCAATGCCAGCAGCATTCCACCAACAAAAAAGATGACCAAACAACCTGGTCCTGTTTCGAAGTCTCCATCCTCACCCCACCCCCCTTTTTGTGGTCTGGGTTGTGCAGCCCACCGTCGTGTTGCGTGTTGCGTGTGTGCGGTCCCCTTCCGTGAACGCGTTGGGTTTCCCGCCAAAGCACTTCCGAGAAATTAGCGAAACGCAAACAAAACAAAAACCAACGTTGGCCAGGAGAGGAGCGTCAGAGGAAAGATGTCGGTACCGCGGCTGGAGGCCAAGTGCGTGGAGTTGGTGGCGCGCCGCTATGATCGGTATGCGAGCGCGCTGGAGCAAGCCGGGGTGGCGCCGCCGGTGTGGGACGCCCTGTGGGAGTGCATGGTGCGGCGTAACCTCCTCGCCGTGGGCTCCGCCGAGCAGTGGGACTTCGGCCCCTTCCTGCGGCACCACCTCCGACCCGTCGTCGGCCCAGAAGGCGGCGAGGCGATGGCTGAAAGCATGGCCCTCGACGTCTCGGGCGACTCCTCCGGTGCCCGCGCCGCACCGCTTACCCTCTTCCCCTGGCTCGCGGAGCAGATCGTTCGCGCTTGTCCCTCCCTCGATCACATCGTACGCCTCCCACACATAAATAGAATTGAAAATATATATATTTGAAAGAAATAATAATAATAATAATAATAATTATTATTATTATTTGTATTGATTTATTAAATAATTAATCAAATAATTAATCCTGAACCCTCTCTTTTTTTTGTTTCAGACCGTGGGCCGCGTGGCGGACAAGGAGCTGGCGGCGTTGCTGGCGGGGCTGCCGGAGTTGCGAGGCCTTGAAGTGGAGTCGGCGGTCCCCATCACGGACGACGGCCTCCTGCCCTTCTTCAACGATTCCTCCCTCGCGTCTCGGCTAACCGTGCGCCTTCTTCCCCAATCGCGCTCTGCACGTGATCAGCTGCGGTGATGGTTAACCACGCGCGCTCGCGCCCACAGACGCTTCGGTTGAACAGGAATGAGGTACTCGCAGGCGCTACGCTACAGCGGCTGGTGGAGGCGTGCACCAACCTGCGAGAGCTGGCCCTGACCCACTTCGGGTGCATGGAGCACATCACCTCGGAACTTGTGCACGCCATCGCCCGTGCGCCGCTCCAGTCGACCCTCACATCGCTCTGGCTCAACGACTGCAGCCTGGTCACTGATGAAGGTGCGCGGCCCTTCTTGCGATCGCGCACTGTCGTCGTCGTCTAACGCGTTGTGTTGTCATACACGCACACGCAACAGCAATCGCGGACGTGCTGGATCGGTGCACGGCACTGGAGGTGCTGCGCATAGGTATGGGCATGCAGATACAGGGCGAGTGCTTCCTCCATCTCTCGCCGCAGAACGCCGGCGCCAAGCTGCGACGGCTCGACTTCAACAACTGCCCGCTCCCTCGCCCCACCTTCATGTACATCGCCTCCGTGTGCACTAGTACGCGCCTCTCTTCTTCTTCTTCTTCTGCTTCTCCGATTACGTGGAGGCGAGTGTGTGCCTAACAACCACAACGCTCGGCCTGGGCACAGACTTGCAGACGCTGGGCCTGTCCAACTCGCCCACCCCGATCGACAAGGAGGCGCTCACGTACCTCCTGCAGCAGTGCCCGCGCCTCAAGGACCTATCCGCCACCCTCGCCACATCCGACACTCTGACGTACGAACACCTCCATTTTATTCATCTCTTTATTCCCTTTCCCTTTGTCGTATTCTCTCACATAGTGACTTGGGACCACACGCAGGTGTTTTGAGAGGGAGAATCAGCTGCGCTACCTCTACCTGATGCTGTTGCCCACGGAAGTTGGAATCGGGCGGGCTTTTGACGACGAGCATGTGCGCAGCCTCGCGCTGGGTACGTGACCACCTGCACCGCGCTCGTGCACATGCCCTTGCCCGCTCACTCGCTCGCTCACGATCGCTGGCAGGCTGCCCTCGATTGGAGAGCCTGAACCTGTGCCAGGTCAGCGACAGCGCCCTGTGGCTCCTGGCGAGCAAGCTCCCCAGCCTGCGGACGCTCTCGCTCTACGTCGACCGGGCCTCGGGTTCGTCTCTTTAGCGCCACTCGGCACAGCACCGCGCACCCGCTCGCTAACATTTTCTCCATTGTCCCAGACCAATGCAGGACGGAGCTGACGACGCCGGTGTGTCTCGACCTGGAGTCGTTGCACCTGTCGTGTAGCAGCATCAACGGAGCGCAGATGCACCACTTGCTATCGACGCTGGCCTCCACGGACGACAGCGCTGACATGGGTGCGTGCGCGCTACGCCTCTTCTCCCCTCTTGGCTGCTATGTGGCCGCACTGTGAGAGTGAGACTCACGCCGGTGTGGGCTGCTGCGCTGGCTTGGCAGGCTACCGGCGCGGGCTCAAGGAGCTGCACCTCACGAGCTGCCCCAACGCCGACGACGAGGTGCTGTCGTGGGTCTCGCTCTGCTGTGCCGCCGCCCTGCGCAAGCTCGCGCTCTACGCCTGCCCGATCGGCGATCGCGCCATGGAGGTCCTCGCCCGGTGCTTCGTGCTCGAGTCCCTCAGCTTCAAGAAGTGCGACCAAGTGTCGCCAGCCGCCGCCTCTCGGTATCGTCCCTTGATTACACACGCACACGCCCCACCGCACACGCACACGCACGATCGCACGCACGCTCACGGCTTTCCCTGTCAGACTGGTGCGGTTGCGGCGCGACAGCCTGCTGCAGGTGTTCTTTCCGCAGGGGTCGCAATTCAGGAAGGAGACGTTGGCGCTCGCCAAGGACTGCCCCCACATCCGCATCTCCTAAACCTTCAGGCACTTGCTTCATTGCTTTTGTTGAATGTTGATTTGTACAAGACGTTGTGCGTTGTTGTGGTTTACTGCCTGGGCTGGGGCGTTCGTGGGGCGATGATGTGGGTGAGGCCGAACACGAGGAGGCCGGCGGCAGCGGCGGAACCGACGACGAGGCCCATCATGCGGTTGTAGGAGCGCAGAACGGGGGCGTCGACGATGCCCGGCCGGTACATGCACCCGAGCGAGGGCCGGCTCACGAGGCCTGCCATCTTGGGGTTGTGCTCCATCCCCAGCAAGGCCTTGGCCTGGGTTCGGGTGGCCTCTTGTTGTCGGGCCAGGGCGTGTAGAGAAGAAAGCTGTCTGTTCATCTTGTATGTTTATGTGATGCACTCACATAAACCACGCTGCAGCGTGAACGATGCCAGGAGAACAGTTGGCACGTCTCCGGTCTATCTGCGATTACGCATCGTTGCCTCATCTTGCGGTTTTAAAAGGAAATATTGGAAAAGAATGAGAAACTGTTTTTCCTCTTTAAATCAGAGAAGAAAATATCGAAGAAAACAAACATAAAGAAGGCTTGTGCCATGCGGGGCCTGCGGCTGGCGAGCGATGCCTGCTTCGGTGGTCCCCATCTCGGAGGTATGTGGCCTGCGCACCATGCTAGCATGTTTCGCCGCTTCAGCACCTGCCACCGTTGGTGGGCGGAACCGAGTAGAGCGGCTGTGGTACCACCCGGCCTCAGGCCTCCGCTGGGCGGGTGCCGCACCCCGCTGCTGCTCCTTGCTCGATCTCCGGCTTCGCCCCATGCTTCGCGATGGATGGGAGACGCCCGGCGCTCCTTCAGCCTCTCCGCCATCACTGCCGCCCGACCTCGGAAAGAGTCGTTAACCCCAACCGAGGCCAAGCCCGAGGTCGAGCCGGGCAGCAAGCCACGCCGGCGGAGGGCCAATGCCAAGGCGGCAGAGAAAGACACTACAGTGGCCGATCGTCACGAAGCCGCCACCACGACCAAAACGAAGAGGGCGACCAAAACCAAGGCTCCGCCGAACGACGTGAAGAAGACGGACGCCAAGTCGGGAGAAGAAGAGGCGGCGGGCAAGAAGGCGAAGGTATCGAAGAAGGCCAAGACCAAGGCCAAGGTGGACGAGCTCGAGGGAGCTGTCGCCGGTGGTACGCTGAAGAAGGCGAGGGACGTGCTAAAAGGAGGCGAGGAGAAGGCACCCATCGCCGATGGAGAGGTGAAGTCCAGGAAGAAGGCCACCAGGAAGGCCGCGTCCAACAACTCCGACAACCACCACAACGTTGTAGAGTCTACTACGGCTGCCGATGCCCAACTCGATGAGGTGCCGGGCCGCTTTGACGAGGAGCCGGCCACCAGCGCTTTCCCGCCTCACTGCGTCGGCTCCGCCGCAGACGACGAGGAATGGGCCGGACGGAAGGCGGGACGCAGCTACGACGCGGTCAAGAACGACGACGACGGCGGCGAGTCGGACCCGGACGAAGAACTGGCGGTTGGTCTGGAGTTGAACGACAAGCAAATCGCGGCGGTTGGGCTGGCGATCGGCATTCCCGAGCGGAAGATCAAGGCCGCGCTCCACCTGCGCCTCGTTGAGGGTAACACCGTCCCGTTCATCGCTCGCTACCGCCAGGTGCCTACCATCGTCATCAAATTCGTCACTGGATGATGTGTGGTGGCTGACGTGTTTTTGTGGGTGACGACCCATCCAGGAAGTGACGGGCGGCCTCGACGAGGAAGAGATCAGGAAGGTCGAGAAGGAGTACGAGTATCAGCGCCGCCTGGAGCTCCGCAAGGAAGCCATCATCAGTGCCATCGCCAAGCAGGGAAAGCTCACTGACGAGGTAATGTCCAAGTCATCGTCTTCACCACCACTACCACCACCGTCGTTGTTGTTGTTGAACGCATTTGGGACTGTGCTGCCGTTGACAATCGTCGTCGCCGCAGTTGGAAGAGACGATTCGGAGCTGCACAAAGCTGCAGAGGGCGGAAGACCTCTACGCGCCCTACAAAGAGAAACGGTGCGCCTGTACCCATCGTCATCGTCATCGTCATCGTCATCGTCATCGTCATCGTCATCGTCATCGTCATCGTCATCGTCATATGGTTGAGCGTGCTAACTTGGATTTTGTTGGTTTGTTGCACGCTGCGCAACGAACGCGCAGGAAGACGCTAGCGTCGGCGGCGATCGCCAAGGGCCTGTTGCCGCTGGCCCAACAGGTGCTCGAGCGGCGGATAGCCGACGCAGAGCTCGAGGCTCACGTGGCGCAGCACGTCGACGAGGCGAACGGGCTCCCGCGGCCCGAAGACGTCATCGAGGGAGTGAGGCACATCATCGCGGAGATGGTGGCCGACAATCCCGAGGCGCGTACCCGCAAAGTCTTCATTCATTCATTCAACCTCAGATGAGTCGACTCAGCTCGCTCAACCGCATCTTCTTCCCACCACACACAGGTCAAGGGCCGGGTGCGCGACCTATTCCAACGAATCGCCTACATCAACGCGACTCGCGCCGCCGAGAGCGATAGCGGGAAGTCCGCCACCAGCGATGGCAGCGTCTATGCCCACTACGAGGTATGGTTGCCACATACATGTATATGTATAGATTTATGTTTATAGTTATATTTATATTTATATATGGCCATATATGCACTATTGAACCGATATATTGTCTTGGTCTTCGCAGAATTTTTCGAAGCTGGCACGCTACGCGAAGGCCCACCAGATCCTGGYGCTCAACCGCGRCGAGAAGCAGAAGTTTCTCAAGTTCGACATCGTGGCCGATCATCAGGCGCTGCTCGACCTGATACGCAAGGACTACAAGCTGGCGATGCACCACCAGCCACCGTCAGCCAGCGACGAGAAGGCGGCCGGCGGCGGCGGTCAGGTCGTGGAGCAGGTCATCGAGAAGGCCATGGCCGACTCGCTCAACCGGCTGCTCCTGCCTTCCCTCAAGCGAGAGCTCCGCGCCAAGCTCACCGAACAGGCCGGGCAGCAGGCCATCTCCATCTTTGCCCGCAACGTCGAGAACATACTCATCTCACCTCCCATCCGGTGCGCCCCGCCCTACCCGGACATGCCGCGGCTCGCTCTCGCTCACACAGTTGTCGTCGTCGTCGTCGTCGTTGTCGTTGGGACCTACAGAGGCAAGACGATCCTGGGAGTCGATCCGGGCTTTCGGTCAGGCTGCAAGCTCGCTGTGATCGACGAGGTGCGCCAACTCAACTCGGCATTTGCCCATCACTACACGTTTTTTTTTTGAAACTTTACGGTTGTTGTTGATGTTCTTCTTCTTCTGGTTGTGGTGGCGTCGTACGACGCGTAGAAGGGGCAGCTGATTGAAGTGGACACCATCTACCCGCACAAAAACGATCGTAGCTACTCGGTACGCGCCTACTCGCTCGCTCACACAATGTTGGCCATGATCTCACTCGCTTTGGTTCGTTCGCGATGGCAGGAGGCGATGGCTCGATTGGCGGAACTGGTGGTTGCGCATGGCGTCAATCTGGTGGCCATTGGCAACGGCACGGGCCACCGCGAAGCCGAGGAGTTGGTATCGGAGACCATCAAGCGCCACCTGCCCCACCACGAGACCCTGCAGTGCGCACCCTCCGTCCCCACCCCAAGCAGCGACACACACGAGTGAACACTCAGTGGCTCAGTGGCTCACTGTGTGTCGTGTCGTGTCGTGTCCACGCGCAGGTTCGCGATTGTCAGCGAGTCCGGCGCGAGCGCCTATTCGGCCTCGCCCGAGGCGGCCCAGGAGYTTCCCGAACTGGAGGCGCAACAGCGCGGCACCGTGTCCATCGCGCGTCGCCTCCAGGACCCGCTCAGCGAGATCATCAAGGTACTGATGACGCTTATGACGACGACGATGATGGCGAATGGCGCTTATGATGATGACGACGTGCCACGTCATCCGCTGCAGGTCCCGGCGGAGAACATAGGGGTGGGCCTGTACCAGCACGACGTCGACAGGAAAGGCCTGGTGCAGGCGATCGGCGAGAGCATCGAGAAGGTGGTCAACCGCGTGGGCGTGAACCTCAACACGGCCTCGCTCTCCCTCCTGCAGTACGTGTCGGGCCTCGACGCCGGCCGCGCCCGCAAGATTCTGGCCTACCGCCAGCAGAAGCCGGGGCCGATCGCCAACCGGGCCGAGCTGCGGAAGGTGCCGGGCATCGGGGCCAAGACCTTCGAGCAGGCGGCCGGGTTCCTGCGGGTCTATCACCGGGGCGAGGGCAAGGAGCCGCTCGATGCGACGTCGATCCACCCCGAGAGCTACGACAAGACCTACAAACTGTTGGCGATGCTGGGCATCTCCAGAGAAGAGCTCATGAAAGAAGGTACCACGCACGACACGCACACGACACGCACACGACACGCACACGACACGCACACGACACGCACACGACACGCGTTGATCGCTGTCGAATGGTGTGGTGGCACAGAGAATCACGTGGTCAGGTTGGTCACGCGAGCGCTGAGCAAAGTCGAGGGTGATCCAGTCTGGCGGCAGAGCGTGCAGCAGCAACTGGRCGTGGGGGAAGCGACCCTCGAGGACATTCTCACCAACCTCAAGAAGCCCGGGCTCGACATCCGCGACGACCTACCCCCGCCACTCTTTCGCCGGGTGCGCGATTATTTTTATTTTTATTTTTTTTTATTATTATTATAATGTAACGGATATTATTTATTCATTTTTTATGAGTTTTTATTTTGTTTTTTTTTTTAATTGGGACTCCACACAGGAGGTGGCCACGATCGGTGATCTGAAGGTGGGCGACGAGCTCATGGGCACGGTCACCAACGTGGTGCCCTTCGGCGCGTTCTGTGACATCGGCGTGGACACCACGGGGCTCTGCCACGTTCGCCATTTGTCGGCCGACCCCGCGAACGGCCGGAGGAAGGAGGCCGACGTCTCCGACCTGGTGGCAGGTACGTGTGGTCGATCTTCCACAACACAGCACCTTCATTCATCAGAACAAGACTCACCCATCATGCCCTGGCAGTGGGGGACGTGTTGAAGCTGAAGATCATCAGCATCGACCTCGAGCGAAAGCGGATCGGCCTCCAGAACCTCTCGCCCCTCACCAGCGACCCCGTACTTCCGGTCTAACACAACGCAAGCGAATTGGAGCGGCAGACTGCGCAACAAGGGAAAATGGTATTTTTTGAGGAGCGTGAGTGACTCTTTGACCAACATCGTAGGAGAGGAAGGACACAGAAAATCGGAAGATGGACCCCTGGACAGTGCCCACTTTGCGCACGGGAAGGCTCACCCTCACCACCTCCCTCGCCATGCGCACGCAGGGCGTGAATGACCTCTTCGTCACCCCCTCGCAGCAGCGGTACAGGCCGCCAGATCTTGGTCACCGTAGAACATAGCAAAGCAAAATGGTCTTACTCTTTGGTGACCATACAGCCTCAGAGGGGAGGTAGCCCCCAGCCCCAGCTCGGGTGTTTCGACACTGCAGCTCAACGCGGAGAACGGCGAGCTCTTTGCGCTCTACCCCACCAACTACCCTTCCATCTTGAAAGATCGCGTGCCAGGTACGCTCCCACTCTTCACTGTTGGGTAGGCAACAGGTCGAGAGCGGCACCAGGACAGCTGCTCACGGTGGTGGCGGGTGTTGCTCTGCTGGCCTGGGCCCAGAGGCTGCGTGGAAGAAGATCGTGGACAGGATCAACGAGATATGGTCGGTACTGGTATCGGCCCACAAGAAGCTGTACTCGGGCAACCTGCTTTCCTACACCGTGTTCGCCGTGCCGGTCCACCTCCACAAGGAGCACAAGTTCCGCGCCCTGGAGAGGCAGGTCCTCCAGGAGATGGGCACCTATCTCGACCAGGTAGCGATACCCCTACCGCACACGCACACGCACCACCGCACACGCACCACTAAATCACTACGTGGCGAGCTGAGCAGGAGAACATCAAGATAGCGGACAAGGGAGTTGCCATCCTGTTCTTCAAGGAGGAGGCGGAAGGCGACTTGCCCACGTCCTACTTCATCGAGATCAGGAGGGAGTAGAGACAGAGGCAGGGCCGGGCTGGGCCTGGTGGCGAGAACAGATGCGCGCGTGTATTTCGATTCATTCTGTTCCGCGAGCTTGAGCTCACGAAGCTGCGGCTTCACGCATTGTTGAGGATGGCCCGTGCGCAGTTCTTGCCGGCGGCGCCCATCACGCCGCCGCCCGGGTGCGCACCCGAACCGCACAGGTACAGTCCTGTGCGTGCGGACGTGTGCGGTAGTGCGTGCGGACGTGTGCGGTTGTGCGTGTGCGGTAGTGATGTGTGACGTGCGTAAGAAAACATCACAGCGACGCAGCGAAGAAGGGTATGTAGTAGTGCAAACCGGGAATCGGTGTCTGGTAGCGGGCGAAGCCGGACGACGGCCGCATGAAGAACAGCTGATTGAGCCCCATGGCGCCGTGGAAGATGTTGCCGCCTGTTACCCCCGCCCGCCCACCGACCGATGACGTGCCGTGTGTCGTGTGAGCAATAGCTTCATTGCTTGCTCGCCAGCGAGCTTAAACGTACCGGTGAGCCCGAACACGCGCTCCAGGTCGGGGGGCGCCAGGATGTCCTTGTAGATGATGGACTGCTTGAAACCCGGCGCGTACTGGTCGATGAGCGAGAACACCCGGTCGGCGTACTCCTCCTTGGTCTTCTCGTCCCACGTTCCGCCCTGTGTGAGGGATGAGGGGAAGGGGAAGAAGGCAGCGCCGCCACGTCAGCGGCAGCGGGAGGCCACGAAGCCGAGGGAAAGGAAAGGAAAGAATAGAAAAGAAAAGAAAAGAAAAAACGTACGCGGATGTGGTAGGGCGCGTATTGGACGAAGAGGGACGAGACGTGGTGGCCCGCGGGGGCCAGCGTGGGGTCGAGCGAGGAGGGGATCGTCATCTCGATCACCGGCTTGCGCGAGGGCGTGCCCTGTTACACCACCGATCGGTGCAGTTCAGCAAAAGTTGTGAAAATGATAACAAATAATTCTAAATAATAATAATAATAAAATAAATAAATAGTTCTTAATAATGGTGGCCGATCTACCTGTAGGGCGTCCTGGTAGGCGGTCTCGATGTCGGCCATGGACTCGGCGCCCAGGTGGATGGTGCATCGGTGCTGCGGACCCGCTGTTGAACGCGCCACCCCATTGGGTGT
>CACVKS010001351.1:0-10702 GCA_902749335.1 Acanthamoeba triangularis
ATGGTAAATAAATAAAGCGTGGCATGTACAGAGGCTGTCTCCGCTGGTGCGGTGGTGTGGTCACGTGTGGCCAGTGAGGACCAGTCGCAGTTCGTGGAAGGCGTTGTGGAAGATGAGGAAGACGACGAGGGCGAAGATGAGGAAGTAGAAGATGAACTCCTCCGAGAAGGTCACTCTGCCCATCTCGATCTGGTAGCGCTCCTTCACTCCAAACAGGTCTCGGTGTTCACCCTGCTGCGTCGTGGTGAGCTCCACTTGGCCGTCCTTCTTCTGTTCCTGCAGCTTTCTCTTTTGCTTCAGCTCGTCCACCGGTGTAGCCTCGACACTGGCTTTCGGCTTCGCCCGCTCCACCATCGTCGCGCAGCTACTCCGCTCGCTTCCCGTACTGCTCTTCCGCAACGTCCGCGGCTCATCGATCTCAAGCGATGGCTCCGGAGCTGGTCGCACTACCACATCGCTGCCGCTGGTGGTAGCGCCGCTGCTTGTCGTGGTCGTGGTCGTCGCTTGCTGCTTGGCGTCGGAGGCCTTGGACACCTTGGACCCCTTGGGCGACCTGATCGAGCTCTTCTTCTTCTTCTTCGACGACTTGATCGAAGATTTAAACTTCTTTTCGCCTCCTAGGAGGGAGTCGGCCGGCGCTGGCGGCGGCTCTTCGCAGAAGACGGCGGGTCGCGCGGTGGGAGAGGAGACCGCGGAAGATGCCGGGCTGATAGAGGGCGACAACGTGAGTGACTCGAGCGAATGCGAGGCCTCGGCGAATGGCGTCGGGTTCAGGTGGAGCACGGGGATCGATGAGGGTGACGAGTGGGTGAGGGCGATGGTCGCCTCCAGCTTCTTCCTGCGCAGGGATCCCCCTCGCCGCCGCTCGTGCTTCTCCTTCGGGGCCTTCACCACCGTCTCGTTGCCGTCGATGTCGATGATGGACACCACGGGGCTGAAGGACGCCGACGATTGTAGCTGCGGTGACTCAGCTTCGATACTGGGCTCATTGTCCGACGTCGATCGCCGAAGCTCCTTCTTGCCGCCTCGCGAGTTCTTTTTCCAGCCCTCGAGCACTCCTCGCCCGTCCTCGCTCTTCAACTTCAGCGTCCGCTCCTTCTCCTTCCGCGTCACCAGTCGGCTGCCGCTGCCCTCTTCGTCCTCCCGCTCCTCTTCCTCCACTTCCGAGTCCGATTCCGATGACGAGTCGTTGCGACTTCGCAGAGACCGAATCCGCTGGGGCACCTTGAACGTCACCTCCGCGAGCGTTTGCCCGCCCTTCTGGCTCGGTAATCGCTTGGCCTCCCACTCGAGCAACCGGGCTTGGTCAGCCTCCTCCACCAACGCCATCCAATCCTCTCGCCACGCGCGCTGCTTCTCTTCTTCGTCTACGAGCGTTGGCGCCTCGTACGAAAGGCTGAACGTCATCCCACCGGCCCGAGGACTCAGCGGCCCTCCTCCAGAGCTGCCCTTGAGTTCTGCACATAGACACTCATTAGAGACCAAACACAGCGCTATTCAAATTGCTGCTCGTAGGTGCTGTGTGCAGACGTGCCTTGCCGCGGGCATGGTGCGGACTTGTCGTCAACAATGTTGAACTCGGGCCCTTGAAGGGCAATGGTTTGCTCCGACCAAGGATCACCCTCGAGCACGTAATTGATGCGGAATCGGCCTTCATACGCTGGTAGCTTATCTCCTACAACAACCATCCGGGCGTGAGAACTGCATGTTTGCGTGGCTTTCGCTCTCAAGAGCAAGAAACACGCACACGCGAAGAAGCTCGCAAGGACAGCGATGGGTACCCGAGAATGTAACGATTCCCTTTCTGCCCTTGGGCACAAAGGCCCAACACTTGCCCGCCACGGGCTGGCTGGTGTGCGACCGAGTGGGGGTCTCATCAGACGCCTGTGTCATTCGGCCCAGCTTCCGGACGGCCTTGCTGCTCCCCGTGGGCCATATGCCTGTGAGGGTGTCGTTTGCAAAGGCCACACTGTCAGTGAGCTATGCCATGGCCAGGGCAACTGCCGATGCACAGCAGCACCCAAATGCGGCAACTTGAAATAAAGGGCGAATACAGCTGACTGACACGAGGTGGCGCGTACCGATCCAGTCAGAGGTGGGGTGATCGATGGGAGCGCGCCACTTGACCACAAGGCTCGCCTCCTGGCCGCCGTGGTCGCTGCTTGTCTCCTTCTCTGGCACGCGTTCGATTTTCAAGAGATATCTGTGTTAAGATTGCGGTTACGAGGCTTCAGCTTTTTCTGAATGGCACAACCGATGGACTTGCAATTAATGGAATCGTACCCTCCCCGAGAAAAGGATTTGATTTTCTCGAACGCATCCACGACGTCTGAGGTGAACTGGGGCTTGTGCACGGTAAATCGTCGCTTGAGCGCATCCTTCATGCTGCCTCCCGACTCCTTTTTCTTCATAAGGGGCTTGCCGCCCCCCACCTCAAGCATGGTCCACCACTCTCTCTCTCTCTTCTCTTTTGCTGTTTTTCAAAGACCACCACTCCCTCTCGCTGGGATATTTCCAGGCGCCGAGGCGGACGCGCTGGTCTGCGCTGGTCTGCGTCGCCTTCAGCTGCACCGGTGCATCAAATGAGACCCACTTGGAGCGTCGTGAAGACAACTTGCTGTTGTTGTCCTTCCTTTCCACGACCGCATGGGCACAGCAAGTGGCGAGTAGCAGCAGATAAGGGTGTGGCGGACACAAGGCCAGAGCTTTACTGGAGAACAAAGCTTCGGGAGGGGGCAAGAAGGAGGCAATGGCTTGTTATGTACATGACGAGGTAAGGGGAGGAGGGATGCTCAGGTTAGGAGGTTGTTGGCCGACGTGCGATGCGGTGGCGGGTTGTGCTGCTGCTGTTGATGTTGTTGATGTTGTTGTTCCTCCTCCCTTCGATATCTCTTCCAGGCCTGGTGCTCGTAGCAGCTGAAGTCCATCGCGCCGTCGCTCTCGCCTGCGCTGCCGCCGGCCGACGACGAACCGGTGAGAGAGGAAGAGGGAGCAGCCGCGGGCGAGATGGACGTCGAGGTAGAATGCGACGACGGCGTGAACTGGAAGCCGCCGCCGTTGGCGCTTCCACCGTTGGTGGGCAGCGCGCCGCCGGAGGGCACGGTGAGGTTGGGCGGGGCATCGAAGAAGAACTCGAAGTACTGGCGTTTCCGTCCGATGCCATTGCCGTGCTCGAGCGGGGCGAAGGGGTTGTTGCTGTTGTTGATGGCGGAGCTGGCAGAGGAGGAGGAGAGAGGGAAGGGCACCGATACGGCGTCTCTGAAGGTGGACGACGGAAACTGCGCGCTCGTGCTGGTCGCGGAGGAGGCGGAGGTACTGCCGGCATTCGAGTGCTGAGGTGCCTGCTGGAGTGACGGCGTGCTTGATGCAGCTGGGGCAGTCGCGAAGCCGAAGTGAACGGGAGCAGGAGCGGCGGCGATCGTTGCCGATCCCATCCTTGGCATATGGTCGGAGGAGGAGCCGAATGCACCTCCGCCGCTCGCACTCAGCCCTTCGAATTGGGAGGCCAGGGAACGCGTAGTGGAACCAAACGGGGCCGGGGCCGCTGCTGGGGGCTTGTTCTCGCCGAGGGGAACGCCGAGAACAGGTGTTTCGTCCCCTTCTTCATGCTCATCTTCATCCTCGCCGAAATCGTTATCCTCTCGCTGCAAAATCTCGCGCTTTTTCGTCTTGAGATGATCTACGAGCGATTCGATCGAAATCGTTCTTCCATACTGTTGCTGGAGGTGAAGGAACTTGATCAAGTCTTCGACTGCTCGGCAATAGCCCTTCTTGGTCGCCCCCTTCTCCAATTTGAGGCTCGACATGTAGAGCTGCGTGAGATGATTCGCAGCCCCACAGAAGAGCGAGCGCAGGGATTTGTCTGCTTTGGTCGGCGTCCCCGACATGGGCACAGAGGCAGGCAGCATTCTCGATCGAGAGACGAATTAGGCGGTACTCTAGGTGGCCGAATGATGCACGGTGTAATCAAAACACCCTCGATGCTCTCTCGTGGTGCGTGAAAACACCAAATAAATTGCCAGAAACCGAAAACTGTCCCGCGGGATATTTCCGGACAGCCGTTACAAAAAAGGCGCCAAAGCCACTCCACCACAAGCGCGCGTTTCTCTGTCTTTTCTCGCGATTTGTTGGATCGAGAAGAGATTTCCATTGATCAAGAGTATTGGGCAGGGTCAACCTCGATTTTGAGTGCGTGGATGCTCATTGGACACCTGCTGTCAAATTGGGAATGAGTCGCCGCAAGGAAGATGGAGCAGGAAGTGGCATGCACGACGCCAGAAATAATGGAAATGGAGCCGCGGCGTCTGGGGACTATAAGCGGTCTCGAGAGGTTCGAAGCCGGTCCTCTTCCAAGAAGGTGTCCTCTGTGCTCCCCACCGACAGTGACATAGAGCAAATGGAGGAGAGCCTACGCAGCAAATTTGGCATCTCGGGTGAGATTACTGTCAATTCCTTCTCCCTCGTGGCTGCGCTCTGCAAGAAGCTCGAACACTCGACCGACGAGCTTGACAGTTGCAAGCACCAGGTACCACCTATCTCCACTCTCTGGCACTTAATTATTTTTCTATTTATATCAAGATAAACAACAACTTACTCCAATTATTGTTGTGGCTTGGCAGTCGAAACTGTTGAAGAGCTCGAACGAGAGGTTGATCCGAGAGAACGAGCAGCTGCTGCGGGCGACAGAAAAGAAGGACAGACAGATCCGGGAGCTGCAGACGCAGCTGGAACGAGTGTTAGAGGAAGCGGAGGCCGGCACCGATCTCGGATCACGTGATTCCAGCGACACCACGACGACGGCGCGGTTGAAGCAGGAAAACGAGCTTCTCAAGAAGGAAAGAGACCGCTTGCTGGCAGCGGCCACAGCGAGGAAGACGATCGACGGCGACGACGATCGAAAGCTACGAAGCAGTATCAGCGTGAGCCTCGGTGGCCGCCACCAAGTGAGCGGCGAGATCAAGAAGCTGAGGACCCTCGAAGATCAGGTGGACACCCTCCAGCGAGAGAAAGAGTTTCTAGAACGACAGCTGCGCACGTAATGCACCTCGCGCCCTCATTGGTGTGTGCGCGTGGACTTCCACTCATGTGATGTGTTAACGCAGTAACAAGGGCGAAGCGGGCCGGAAGCTGGAAGAGTTTGCCGAGTCAGTCAACTCCTCCATCAAAACGATCGTATCTGAGCGGGAGATGCTCAACAAGAAGAACAAAGAGTACTACGACAAGCTCAAGGTAGGGACTCCTTTGCGTTGAGGTTCGCATCTCCGTCAGTGTGTACGTCTCACGCGCGTGCACAGGGCACGGAAGACGAAAACAGAGAACTGAAGCTGCAGGTCAAGAAGCTCAAAGAGGACATTGAATTGCTCCGAACCGAGCTCAGGTTGGCCGCGGCGGCTTCGCCATCGCCCCCCGTGGCGCACACACCCTACCAGCCCGTCGGCTCTTCGCCCCCCGGGACCTCAGCCCGCGAGCACGAGCTGATCAAGGATCTCGAGAGCAATATTCGATTCTTGACGGCCGAGCTCGAGCACACTTCGTTGCTGGTGGTGGAGAAGGACAACATCATCAAACAGCTGCAGCAGAGAGCTCCACAGGTATGTGTACGGCACCCCGTTCGTTGAACCAGGCTGACATTTCTTCTGACCCCTCGTTCTCTCGTTTGCGGACAAGGCCTTTTATGAGGATAGCGAATCGCGATCCGAGACCGACGACATGATCCTGCAGCTACACGAGAAGAAGAAGGAAAAGCAGCGACTGGAAATGGAGCTGATCGACGCGCGGACCAACATGCGAAAGATCGAGGAGGAACGAAACCGACTGGACGCCCTGTTGGCAGATCGGACGCAACGGTTCGACGACTACCATGAAACCAAAACGGTAAAGCTGGCCAGCCCTTCGCTCTCTCTGCAGATGTTCGATTCCATTTTTCTCCTCTAACGCCGGTTCCATGACGCTCGCAGGCACTGGGCGTTCTCGAGCAGAAGTGCCAAGTGCAGTCCGATACGCTGGCCGCACGCGAGAGGGAGCTGGACCGAGCGAGGAAGCTCATCGAGGACCTTACCGCAAGGGTGCGTGCGAGACCGTTTGGCGTGTGGTCTGATCTTGCGACGTTGCATTTGCGTGATCTAACAAGCTTCTTCGGTGTCGCAACGCATGCAGGAGAACCGACTGCAGAGATCATGCAACGATCTGAGCTTCCAGGTTTCTTCACTCTCGCAGCAGCTCACCGGTGTGAGCCAGGAAAACGAGGTGCGCACTTTCCTATCGCTCGCCTCCTTCAGTATCGCTCGTCGGCTAACAGTTCATCGTTTGCCAACCAGGACGCGGCGAACAGGATCAGGCAACTGCTTGCCGACTCCAACTTCTATCAGAAGAAGTTTCAGAAGAAGGAGGCCAAGCTCGCCTACACGCTGCAGGTGCTCAACACCAAAGAGAAGGAGCTGCAGGACATGCTGGCTACGAACCGCCGGCTCAACGATCTCAGCACGAGTACTGACGCCTCCCCTCTGCACTTCTTAGGCCAGTTTTATTAACCGGCCCCCGATTCTTCGCACAGTGCTCAAGAAGGATCTCGACGAAGCAAGGGAGGAAAGCGCTTCGCTCAATCAAGCTGTGGCGGAACTGCGACACAAGCTGCAGCACGTCGAAACCACGCTGCGGTCAGAGGTAAGTCGAGTGGTGAACAGTGAGTTGTGGCCCATTCGGCATAAAAACAGCCGGGCTCACCCTGCGGTTGGCGTGACGTCAGCAACAACGATGTAAGCGCTACGAAGAGCTTTTCGACATGGAGCGAAGAAAGGCCGAGGAGTCGCGAGAGGTGAGGGAACACCTGCAGCGGCACATCACCAAGTGGGAGAGCATGAAGGAGGAGCTCAGCCTGCTCCAGCGCGGGAAGGAGCTGCAAGACAACGAGCTCCATCGACTGCGCAAAGGTAATCGCCTCGCGCGCCACACCTCTAATGATGATGGACAAGAACGACTTGTGATGTGTCCTAAAATATTCGCACGCCCGTAGATAACGAAGGGTTGCGGCACGAGAAGGACCGAATGAGCGAGCGAATGCGGGAGCTTGCGCAGGCGAGCGATTCTGCCAAGTCGACCGTGGAGCTGCAGGACATGAGTACGCGTCACCCTATCGTGTGGCCACTCTCGGTCGATCGGTTGGCACGTCGTGAGTGTACACTTACCTGCCGTGCGCGCGCAGCGATCGCGCGATTGGAGGAGGAGAAGGCCTCGTTGAAGGACTATGTCCTCAAGTACGAAGCGGAGCTGTCCAAGCACGAAGCCCAAGTCGCGCAGCTCACCGCCGACCTGCAGCAGGCACACACCGCACCATCATAGTTTGTGCAACTGTGCCGTTGGCGCTTGATCTGACCGCTGAGCGTAATGTGGATGTGGTGGGTGCGACAGATGGAAGACTACAGCGACTTCTTAGAACGAATGAACAAGCGGATGGAGGAGCTGGTGGCGCGCATGAACGACAATGCGTCGGACCGCGATCGGCTGCTGCAGGAGTTCGACCGACTGCAGCGCACCAAGAAGAATCGAGGTGCCGGCGCACCCAGGACTCCTATGCAGCACACCGGCGCGTCTCCTTCCTCCCCCACCTATCACCCCTTCGCCTGAGCCAAGGCCAGTTGCGTCTCCCTGTACAAAAACTATTTATGTCGACCGATAAAATATGTCGACCCTTGTTTTTGTCGTGATGCCCGGCTCGGCGGTGGAGGCTAACGTGGGAGGACCTGTCTTGCGTTGGTGATGATATATGATCATCAGTGGTGGCACGAGCATCAGGTGATCGGGTGGTGCTCGTGTACCTTGGCATCGCCCTTCTCGCTGATACGCACCAGTCCCGGAGGAGTGGCATGGGGCACTGGCGGTGCAGACGGAATCCGCTGCATGGCGGCAGGCGCGAAAAAAGGCGGTGGGCGGGAGCGCTGCGTGCGGGTCCGGCACCAGCAGCTTTGGGCAGCTGGCCCAAAGCGGCAGTGACGCGGCAGAGGGCCACCCCCCAGGACCAGGCACAAAAAGTAGAACAAGAAGAAGAAGAAGAAGAAGATGGAGGCGGTGCTGCCGATCGCGCAGCCGAAGGAGGACCACTTGAGCAAGCCCACTATACGCATCGAGATCCCTTTGCTCAGTGGGAAGAGCAGCAATGCGCCCACGATCGTGGACATTGCCGAGGTGATGGCCAAGTATCGAGAACAATTAGGCGAATCATCGGAAGATGAGGATTACGAAGATGGGATGGAAGAGGAGGGCCTTGAAGGAGAAGAAGAAGATGACGATGAGGACAGTGACTCCAGCGATGACGATGATGAAGAAGACAGCCTGGATGAAATCGAGGAGGTAAGGCCCGCAATCACTGTGGGGAATTGTAATGTACATTGAATCGGGTCTGATCGTTGGAAATCCTCACAACAGAGGGAGCTTAGCCCATCAGAGATAGAGAACATGCTGCCCGCTGGCCCCAAGACGAACAGATACACTGGGGTCATCGAACGAATTGAGCGGATGTACGGTGGGGAATACAGCAAGGGACGCAAACAGGACGACTACGACTTTGAGGATTCGTTCATCGATGACAGTGATTGGGTGCGGTGCTGCTCTTCTCTTTCACGCACACACACACACAACCCCGCAATGGTGGCTGATAGTGCCTTGCCCCTCCCCCCACAGAAAACCTACTCTGATGCGCCCAAGACAAAGCACGACGGCTTCTTCATCAACAAGGGTACGCTGGAGCTGGCCAGCGAGGAGAGTGAGAGCAGCGCACAAGCCTTTGTACGTTCTCCTTTCCTTCTTCTCGCAAACTGTTCGTTCTCATGCTGAACGTTGCGCTGCAGGAGGGCCAAAAGAAGAAGAGGAAGCGCTCGCTGGACAAAGACGGCAAGGAGGTCAAAGCCAAAGAGAGCAGCGGCGATGGCAAGGGCAAGAATGGCAAGGGCGAGAAGAAAGAGCGACCGAAGAAGAAGACCAAGACGGGCAGCACTGACTCCTCCCCGGCCAAGGAGGGCGAAGGCAAGAAAGGCAGCAAGATCCAGGCCCTTGCCTTCCAGTCCACCTCTCCTTCGAGCAGCGGACAGTTCGCAGCTCCCAAGCCCAAGGCTCCCACCGCGGTGAGTTGCATTCCCCCACTACGCCAACTCTTCTTGATGGTCTCATAATTAACATCTCTTGCATGTGTGTTACAGGCGCTCTCGCCCAGCGTCGAGTCCGCAATCCAGGCCCTCGAGAGAGCTATTCCTTTGCGTACATGTCTTCCCTCACACTCCCTGAATGCGATTGTTGCTCTTTTTGTTATCTAATTCTTATTAACGCAGATCCGCTTGCCGAGGGAGGGAAGAAGCGGCTGCCCAGAGAGCTGGACGCACATCTGTACCAGGTGGCCTTGGAGGCCCGAAAGACGCACCCGCACGGACACATCGCCGCGAACGTCACCCAGCGACTGATCAAGAGCCTTCCCTTCAACGAGCGCACTCTCAAGGTACCGCGCATGTCCCCACTATTATCGGCACCTTGCAGGTTCAAAGGTTGATGCTCACAGCATCGTCTCCAACGTCGGGGGGATGGATGCAGCATCACATGAAGCGCGTCCTCGAGAGTAAGACGGGTGAGGAGGAGGAAAGCCTGGGGACCAAGATAGACTCCCTGCTGGACGAGCTCAAGACCAAGGTCGACAAAGCGCGGGTCCTTAACCCGACGGCCAAGTGGAAGTGGGACCGTGAGACGGGCAACCTCCTGCACACCATCTTCGAGTTGGTGGACCACAGGGTAGAGCTTCACAACAAACTGCAGTACGTCACTTCTTGCCCAGTTCGCAGCCAGCGCAGCAGTGGACCCGTTGCGCTAACGCGTGCCCGCACCGACACAGCGAGAAGGAGTCCGAGCAGAAGCTGAGCGACCGAAAGGAGCGTAAGAAGGTGGCAGATGAGATCGCCAAATTCTGGCCTGCCGATCAGATGACGGGCGCCGATATCCTCAAGTACGCTCTCTCCCCATGTGCCCGCTTCGCCTTCGCGACGCCCGATCTCTCGCAGAATGGCATCTTGACGTTAGCGCTGATGATGATGATGCTCTTCGTCCGCAGGAAAAACACGATCATCAAATCGAACAAGAAGCGAGCCACCGGCAAGCCCGATGGAGGCTCTACGATCGAGGGCAAGGAGAAGGAAAAGAAAGACATCAAGAAGGACAACGACAAGAGCAAGGCGGACAAAAAAGAAAAGAAACAACAAAAGAAAGAGGAGAAGAAGCTGCGAAAGGAAGAGAAAAAGAAGAAGAGCGCGGACAAGAAGACGTCGAGCGACGACAGGAAGGTGGCGGCCGAGCGGAAGCCATCACCCACCACAGCGCCGCAGCCGTTGGCGTCGCCACCACCAACCACAACTGCGCCGGCGCAACCCTCGGTCACCCCGATCGTTCGACAAGCCGTACCCCTCCCACCACTGCCGTCCGTCATCACGAGAGTCACGGCCGAAGAGGACGACGACGTCATCATCCTCTCCTGAGCTCAGACGAGAAGAAGGAGCGAGCCAGGCACTGCAGCCCAACGTGTGGCCAACCACAACAGTAAAACATATTTGTGGAGTCTTGACCACGATCCTAACGTGGGCCTTGTTACTCTTTGGGCCAAGAGCGCCTAAGAGCCGGAGGGTTTCCGGGAAGCGCTGCGACTGGTTCATCTCTCTACAGCAACCACACC
>CACVKS010001352.1:0-10695 GCA_902749335.1 Acanthamoeba triangularis
GATAGTGCGGTACCAATGGGACGACGAGCGTCGTCGAGCTCGCGCTGTAAAAACTCTACGTTCACACCACGCAGGATCATCTGCACATGAAGTGAAAGAGGCATCAGAGTTGTAGGGGGGAGGGGGATCAGTAAGATTAGGGAAATTGTGCCTCTCGGCCCTGGTCGTCGGCGATGAAGTATCTTTTGTTGCCCTGTTTGACGGTAAGCCAGGGCATATCAACAGCGGAGCTGGCATCGAACATCATGGCCACCCCTACTAATAGGAGGGCGATCGCCAGCAGGGAAGACTTCCTCATCGTGTCGTCCTATTTGGAGGCAGGGAGGCCCTGGGTTAGTAGAAAGCCCAGAACCTTCAAATCCGTTGCAAGCTTCGCGGTACGAACCTTGCCCGGGCTCCTTGTGTGTCGGGAGGAATTGCTTTTTGGTCCACGATGCTTACGGATGGCCTTCAAGTCCGCCCCACGCGGATTTTTAGGCACACGAACAAAAAAGGAAGGGACGGAAGGTACCTCCATTTTTGGTCGGCGTGGGGCTCAGGTTCTCAGTCGCAGGACTCGCTTCGTTTTCGTTCTCCTGCGCGGCGTCCATCACCACAACCTCTGGCGAAGGCGTACCACTCGTCGGGGTTGCTGGCTCACATTGAAGCGTACCTACCTACGTGCGGAGTGCGGAGGCGCCAAAGAAGGCGACGATGACAACACGCGCACGCATGCCAGGCAAAGTTGGTGCTTTGAAGAAGCCGCGGCCAGTCGCCCGCGCGCCTGGAGGCGTTTATTCCCTGTACATTGGCCAAAGTGTTAGAACTCGTTGATGCTGGCGGCGATGGCTTGTCGCAGCAGCTCCTGTTCGGCGTCCGGCTGCTCGCCTTGGCCCTCCGTCTCCGTTCGCTTTCGCTTTCTGCTGGCGGCAGTGGTGCGCTTCGTCTTCGTCACCGTCTTCTTGTTGTTGGTGTCGTCCTTGTCTTCTTCCTCGTCTTCCTCTTTCTTCTCCTCGGCGACGGTGTCGGTCTTATCATCGAGCCACGTCTCATAAGCCACCATCTCGAGGTGCTCCTTCTCGCTGGCCTCGATGGCCTTATGCATAATCTCCTCTTCAGAAAGCTCTATCGCCTTCTTCAACATCTCCTCTTCCACCTTCTCATTTTTCTTCCGCTTGTCCTTCTTCGGCTTGATCGCCACTTCTTGCTGGACTGCCGCGACGGCCTGCCCCCGGTGGGCTCGTCGCGCTTCCCACAGCCGATCTCGAGCGTTATCGTCGCGCTTGCGTTCGATCTTGGCCACCGGGCTGTTCAGCCCGACTGCAGCCGCCGCCTTCACTTCTGTGTCCTCCATTTCTTTTTCCTTTTCCTTCTCCTCCTTCTCCTTCTCTTTGCCTTTAGCCTTGTCGTCTGGTGTGCTTTCGTTGTCTTCAGGCGTGCCCAGCCGCTGCTGGATCGCTGTACGCGGCGAAACGAGACGATACGATATGACAACGCATTAGAAAGAGAAGCTGCGGCAATGTGACGGGGCGGCGTACAGTGTAAGGAACTGAGTTCCAAGGAGAAGGAGTAGCCGGAGATATCAAAGCCGTAGGCTCCCTTGGCCACGATCTCGCTCAGAATGATGTCGAAGAGGCCCTTGCACCGCCTCTCCGCCAGCACCGTAATATTCATGATGTCCAGGTGCAGATCTGCACAACACCACCAGCCACAGCGACCATAAGCCAGCGAACCCCATACGCACCCGTGAGCCCACGCTAAAACGCACCAGAAGTCATTTCTTGCGGTGGAGTCTCAAGCTTTTTGGATAGGATCTCGGTGGTGATCTCCAGCTGAGTGAGGATTGTGAGGGTAAGGGTAAGCGGGCGACTACGCTCATGCTAGGCTC
This sequence comes from Acanthamoeba triangularis, assembly GCA_902749335.1. Lineage (NCBI taxonomy): Eukaryota > Discosea > Longamoebia > Acanthamoebidae > Acanthamoeba > Acanthamoeba triangularis. The sequence goes on from CACVKS010001352.1 coordinate 1,868, forward strand.
GATAAAGGCTGTGATGTGGCACTTACCTGCTCTTGATGGTCTTCAAAGAGCATCTTGTGCGCCTTGTTGGCTTCCTGGTCGACCATCTTCTTGCCCTCCGGCCCAAAAATGAAGTAGGCCAGCACGTACGACCACTTCAGCACTCGGCGACACTACACAACAGTGGGAAAGTCAGCTCTTCTTCCCCGACCTACCCGCGAACGGCAACGGGGCCAGGTGACAGTACCTCGAAGAGCATGTCCAGAGCGCGCGCCAGCCACTTCTCCTCGTAGGAGGTAAATGTGCCGGTCTTTTCAAGCAGCACCGACACCTTGTCGAGCAGTTGCACCCGCATTTGCGACTCCAGCATTGACGAGTCGTTGTGCGCCTTGTACCTGGACACGGGAATAGAGAAACGCCATTGGTCCAGCTCTACTGCGAGGCGTGATAACGCCGGAGTGTGGTGTGCGATGTACCGTTCGTAGTAGTGCATGTATCGCTGAAGAGACACGCGGGCGTCGTCGGCGTTCTTTTCCTTCTCTTCTTTGTACTTGCCGCACGAGTGACCCGCGATCTTCTCCCACGTGTGCGCAGAGCCCGTTTGCGCGCCGCACAGCTGTGGAGAAGACGCGAGAGAAAAGTTCGTCGCGTCAGGAACACGCAACGACGACGAAGAAAGAAGCAAATCCGTACCCAACAAAAGAAGGCGCCGCAACGACACGTCATTAGGTTGCAGCCTCCGTTCTTCTCCACTGGCGAGCCGCACTTAGGACAGTCCTTAGTGTTGGCCGATATGTACTTGAATGTCTCTCCCTCGCCCTCGCACTTTTCCATCCACTCGTTCACCATCTTGCACGGCACCGGGCTGTGCGGGTCCTTCAGGCAGTTGAAGCAAAACCTGAACACGCTGCGTGAGCCACCTACGCCCCGCAGACATGGCAACTGAAACGAAGTGGTGGCGCACAAGCACGTACCGATGGTGGCAGCAGCACTGCACTTCAACTTGCTTGCCCCACAACACCTCGACTAGGTAGAGAGGAATCACAGCGTCAGAGGCATCAAAGAACGAGAACGGGGAAGTCGCGTACCGGCATTGCCACAGTGCGGCGTGGACGTGCACCACTTGACCAGGGGATTGTCATTTACATAGGACTCGGCCAAGGTTTTGTGATACTTCTTCAAAACCACCGGGTCGTCGACCAGCCTGCACGCGCCACGGATCACTCATGAGCGGCTCTAACAGGCTCGGAGAGCTCCTAAATGCCTGGGCGGAGGAGCGTACTTGGGGATCAACGTTTCGTCGAGTTTTGTGTTGCATTTGTAGGCCATGCAGGTGATGGCGTTGGCTTGTCCCTCGTTGATCTTCATTGCTACATAGGTCTAGACGACCAGCACGACGCGAACGGTGAAAGTCAGTTCAGTGTGAATGGGCATCGCAAGACGGAGGTTGCCGGTGAATGCGCACCTGGTAGCAGTCGTTGCAGAACCTGTGACCGCAAGCGAGTTTGGTCGTGTTGTCCTCGAGCACGTCGTCCATGCAACTGCGTGGCGAGCGTCAGCAACGGATCACACACGCTGCGCCCGAATTGCTTATACCTTTCGCAGGCTACCTCCTTCTTGCGGCACTTGGCACTCGGGTTGAGTTCGTCGTCGGCGTCCTCACCGTCGCTTGAGGCCTTGCCGGCACCGGCCTCTTCGTCCTCGTCCTCCTTCGGGGCCACCACGCCCGAGCTCTTGTACACGTAGTCGATGCCGCGCTCGAAGAAGTCGCTCAGCAACCTTTCCTCGTCCCAGCCGTAGTGCACCAACAGGATGCGTGCAAACGAGTTGGCGATGCCCTACAGCGGCAAAGAGTCAAACAAATGAACCAGCCAACTTATTCATCTTGTTTTGCTGTTGCTTCGATCAAATTAGATGTGGGGGCGTACGAGCACTTCATGTATCTTCTCAGCCTTGGTCTGCTGGCTCGAGATAATGTCCTCAAAAGCAATGATTTTATAGGCCTTCATGCTTCCTTTACTGCTCATGGCATCCTCGTCCGCCATGGACAGCGAAGGAAGGGCTTCATCATCGTTGTCATCATCGCCATCTCCATCCCCAAAGTCGAAATCTTCCTCTTCGCCTTCCTCGAAGCCATTGAACTCATCGTCATCGCTCCCGTCCATCTTCGCCTTCCTTGGGCAGAGAAAAATAAATAAGGGCACAAAAGTTCTCAATTCTTCGAATAAATAAATAATTGCTTCTTTGACTTCGTCAGTCGTGACAAGCTTGCGCACGTTGCTGGGCGGTGCACCAACAACAAGGTGCTCCAGGAGCATTGCCGCCTCTTTTCTACGCCTTTTCCTCTTGTGGCCTGGGCACAACATTCTTGTCCACAGCGCCGGGCGAGAGCACCGCCTCACCACTCAACCTCTTCTCCACACAGCACTGTACCGTCTAAGCCCGCCCTTACAATTCCCCTATAAATAGTATTCTTTCACAACACCTCACCAGCCAGACGACTCACCCCGGCGGTACTGTCCACGTGAAGGTACATGCAGCACAAGCCCCCTTCCTTCTTCTCCTTCTTCTCCTTCTCCTTCCCCAGCCAACAGCAAAGAGAGGAAAGGCAAAGAGCGAAAGAGACAGGAATACGAGGGCCACTTATTTTGTTTTTGGGCGTTATCTGGTCGCTGGGTTTGGCCAAATCCATCCTTTCCCTGCTTTGTCCTCTTCTTGGCGTGAGCGAGACTGCTGTCTCTCCTTCTCTCCTCCTTGGTCTCCCGTTGTAATCTTGGCAGCGAGGCTGCCTCGTATGCTGGTACTTGGTGCAGAGGAAGAGGTCAAGCGAAGGTGGATCTGGCTGACCTGTTGTTCTGTTCCGTTTGCAGGCGGGAACGGACGAGTCGCCGAGGGGCTGCAACACAAGAGGATGAGGCTGGCACAGATGCACAAGATTAACGGATCGAATTCGGCGTTGGATGAATTCTTCCACGGGGTGAAGCAGGAGGCCGAAGTAGAGGAAGGAGGGGAGGAAGAGGAAGAGGAATACCAAGGACAACGACAATCTCCCGATCTGGACGAATCTCCTCACGATTTGCTACAAGGAGGAGCCTTGCCCACACGGGCTCGCTCCAAGGGGTCATCTTCTTTATCTCCCTGCTCGGCGAAGGCGTCCCGTCGTTCCTCGCTGCGCTCCTTCGAGCAGGAGAACATGCGACTTCGCTCCCTGCTACAAAGTCACCTCGACCGTATGAAGAACGCCCACGAACGACGTTCATCCCACACGAAAAAGGAGAGCAGGAGGGACAAGGAGATCAGCATGCACGATCGCCACCATCACCGTCATCTTCCGTCTACTTCCTCTTCCACCCAACACAGCGACGCTACACGGCGCCGAAGAAAAAGCGCGCGAAAGGGCCAAGCAACGGCCGACCAGCTGGGCCTCGAAATTCAAAGAATCCGCGACGCCAAGATAGCGGAAGCGCTGCGGAGTGCCGAGAGCGGGACGACCGGCGTGCGTGCTGGCCCCGCGCAGGAGCGGAGGAGAGCGTCGACGCGACCGCTGGGGAAGGAGGAGCGCGGCCGGACGTCGACAACGACCGTACATGCAAAGAGACGACGAGGCATAGAAGGAGCTGACAAGGCGAGGAGAAGGAGAAGGAGCTTCGCGGCGGATGTGATGATGGAGGACAGCGAAACGGAGGAGGAAGGCGACATTGAGGACGGCTCGGGTGATGGTGACGACGATGGTGAGGACTCATCGACGACGGGCCAGGAGAGCGACGCAACGTCAACGCGTGAGTTCAGTCCCTGCGAGGACGAGCTCCAGAGCAAGAGGGGCTGGGAGAAGCGACGAAAGAACGGCGCAGAAGTAGTGGAGAGCGACTACCAGAGCGACGACGGCGGCAATGCCGACAATGGCCGGCGGGAAGAGGAGGACAGCGATGTGGACTACTCGTCAGCGTCATCGAGCGACGACGCCAGCTGGGAGGACGACAGCGACAGCGAGCAGGGAGAGCAGGTCGGAAGTGAAGAAGAGGACAACGAGGAGTCCTCAACGGAAAGCGAAAGCGAAAACGAAAGCAAAAACGAAAGTGAGGATGACGAAGGCGGGCAGAGCAGATCCGGGTGTACAAAGGATAAGGGGAAGGAGAAGGAAGCCAGCAAGGGCCGCTTCTACAACTTCTACAGGAACAGTCTCTTCCGCGAACAGCAGCGACTCAGCAGCGGCCTGATATCTCCCCGCAAGGGACTCATGTACTTCGTTCACACTCCCACACTGGTTTTCTGTTACTGACCAGACCATTCTTATCCAATCACAGGGACAGGCGGGCGTGGACGGCCGAAATGGTTCTACACCGCAACTCCATGCTAGTGCCGGGGGCTTCAGAGTGGTACGACCGACCGGTCGGTGAAAGGCGAAATTGTCGCTCATGTTGGTGACACTTGTAGGGGCGGCGCGCGATCGTACGAGTACGTGCCGCTGTACTGGCAGTCCAGCGAATGGCGCGACCGGCACAAACAAGGGCAGGTCGAGCGCTCCCCCAGGTGGAAGCTCCAGCAGGCCTCTGGTACGTCACTGATGGCACCACCGATCATCGCCGTGTGGCTTTGCATTGAATGAATGATTGATGCTCATCAACCACAACTTACAACTCCAATGCATCGCAGATTATGAGCTCTTCAATGAGTTCCGGAGCTTCAAAACGATAGTGCAGACACCAAGGGGCGGCTACAAAGCGGAGGAGGTGCCGTTCGGTCAGCTGCTCACCTCGACTTTGCCGTCGCGCCATCATCAGTCACCGCAGGCCCAGACTGGCTCGCCGCAGTCCCCGAGGCGTCAACGACGACCACTTCTGCCCGTGCCGCCGGTCAGCCTCGGTGGTGTCGGGAGGTGGGAATCGGCAGAGAGCGAGCCCACTCCCCGGAAGGAGGGCGACTGGGTTAGCCCCGGCAGCGATAGTGGCAGGAAAACCACCCTCACAGCCGAGACGGGATTCGGCGAACCAGCGCAGCTCCGCCTGCCACCCAACGGCGGAATCGTGGGCGCCGCCGTCTGCGCTGCCGCCGTGACGGATGCCAGCGGGCGGTCCGATGCGAACGACGCTCCCTACCCCGGCGCACCACTCTACGACTCGTTCGCATTCAAGTCACTCCTGCAGAAGGAGGGTAAGGAGCGAACAGATCGGGACGTGGTATGGCTCTCCGTGTCTTCTTGCCATCGGCTGATACTCTGACGCTAAGGAACTCTATCAGCCACAGGGCGAGGCTCCATCACTGCTGGCCGATGACTGGAGGCGGGGCCTCAAGGTGGTCATCAAGGAGGGCAAGGAGGCCATCATCGGTGGTGAGGTCGATCGACTCATGTCACACCTCGCTGACTGCGAAGTCCAAGGTGCCGCCCACCACCCATACATGCTCCTCCGCCAGTCATATAGATATTCACCCTTTCTTCTGATCTTATTCTCTCGACCATCAACCAACCGGAAAACAGACCGACAGTTCGTGGACGATTTCCTGTGTTCGTTCCGCTCGTTTGCCCAGCCGCAGGAGCTGCTCGATTTCCTGATCGACCGCTACAACTTGCCACCGCCACCGGTGGCCAAGGACATGGAGCTGTCGCTCTCGCAATCGGCGGCTGAGCTCGCCACCTCTACGTCGTCAACGGCGTCGGGTACTTCTTCGTCGCACCTCCTCTACGACAAGTATCTGCCGCTGCTGCAGCTGCGCGTGCTCAATGTCATGCGCAAGTGGCTGGCCAACCACTTCTACGACTTCGAAGACGACCCGCGCCTGCTGGCCCGCATGCTGCACTTCGTGGAGAACACCCTGCGCGTACATCAGCCCAACGAGCAGCACTACGAAGCCATCAAGTCCCTCGTGCTCGAACAGGTACTCCCCCACGACTCGAGTAGTGCGCGAGGTGGCTCACATTCATCTGCCAACGCAGGCGCGCGAGGTGTTGGTCGACAAGAACTCACCGCTGTCCGAGATACTGGTGGTCATGGAACGCGAGGATATGGGCGTCGCCACTCAGATCTTCCACAAGAAGGGCAAGAAATACGTTCGGTCGTTCAACGGTACCGCACGCGTGGCCCTGTCACTCGTCGTTTTCGTTGTCCCCCCCCTCTTTCTTCCTCTCTAACTGTGATGCGCGCAACTCGGCAGGCATGGACTTTGTGGATTGGTGTCGCGAGAAGCTGGGGATGGACTCGACGGCGGAGGTGATCGCGCTTGGCAACAAGATGATCCAACAGAACATCATCCGCTCGCTCGAAAAGCGGGATCGCCGATCAGTCTTCAAGGTCGCCAGCGACCTCTTCTACCGCTTCTCTCGCGGGGTAGCTCCACCTTTTCTCTCTCAGGCCACCAACCACTCCAACTCACTCTCGCTTTCGTTTTTCTCCGTCGCTTTCGCTTTTGTCAGGGTCGATTGGCGTCCAATCCACCCATCCCGCGCATTCCCAACCGCTTCCCCACGGCGGGCAAGCTGGAGATGATGGACATCGACGCCATCGAACTCGCGCGGCAGTTCACGCTCTACTCCGAGTCCCTCTACCGGTACAGTACCACACCGCGCCATTGGCCACGACACAGGCTCGTTTAACTCCGGACCTTTCCTTCACCCCAGGCAAATAACTCCGACCCGACTGGTGGGCTACATGCACGCCCACAGGAAGATGGCCATCACCTCTTCCTTCCTCGGCATCTTCAACTTTCTCAATCGCTGGGACGAGGTACGCGCGTGCGTGTGCAATAGCAACTTCCGTTTTTCTTCGCTTCCCTGTGGTCTGACCTCTGACTCGTTGGCAGGTCGCCAAGTGGGCCACCCGCGAGGTGCTTAGCTACCGCGCGCTACCCCAGCGTGTGGCCGCCCTGCGCAAGCTCGTCAACTTGGCCAAGGTTCTCAGCGACGCGACTGGCCCTCTCCCCGTGTCGTGTGCGGTGGTGTCTCATTCTATTATTATGTTTATTATTTGCAGGCCTGCTTCGGGTACAACAACTTTTTCGACATGTCGGCCATCCTGTGCGGGCTCAACCACAGTTCCATCAACCGCTTGAAGAAGACATGGAAGGTGCATTCGCCCTCGCCCCGCGCTCTACTTCGTTGCCGCCTTGCTGACCACTATCATGTCCCCATGTCAATCGCAGTTGGTGAACAAGAAGGAGAAGAAGGTGTTCGATGAACTCAGCAGCCTGATCTCGCCCGACAATTCGTACAAGCTCCTGCGAGAGATGCAGCGCGAGGCGTGGACCGAGAACTTCAACAAGGCCGAGCGCTACACGGTGGCGCTCAGTCGGGAGGACGACGCGGCAGGCGGCGGCGACAAGCGGAGAGGGGCGGACGAGGAGGTCTACGGCCTCATTCCCTACATCGCCATCTACATCATCGACCTCGAACACCTCTCGCAGGTGCCCGAGGTCATCGCCAACGGCATGGTCAACTTCGCCAAGAAGAAGATCGAGGTGCGTGCTTGTGCGGTGGTGCGTGTGCGCGTTGCGCGCGGTAGGCTGATGGTAGCGGTGGTGCGTGTGCGTGTGCGTGCGCGCGACAGGCGTCGATCTTTTCGGAGATGATCAAGTTCCGGGAGCACAAGTACAACTTTGTGCCGATCGAGCCCTACCGCGAGTGGGTCGAGGACATCCCCCTGCGCGGCTTCGACATCTTCGCCTCGGCCGAGTCGCCCGAGCAGCAGGAAGCAAACGAGAAGCGGGCAAAGGAGGAGAACAAGAAGAAACACAACAAGACCGGAAGCGGCGACAACCACAAATTGAAGGGCAGCAAGAGCGAGATCGTGGGCAAGGGCAAGGAAAAGGCGACGGCAGCGCCTTACGACGAGGTCAACGCAGAGCGCGACGACCCGTGGAAGGCGCCCGAGGCCAGCGATGCCGCGCAGGGCAAGGAGCGGGAGGGCGAGGGCTCTCGCCGGGACAAGCGCGAGCAGGCGGAGAAGCGCGTCGTTCCCTACGACGACAAGCTACTCTGGGAGGTCTCCCTCCGCATCGAACCCCGCACCTCGTAGCACCCAATCCACCACCCACCTCACCACACAACACACAACACCCCCAACATCGTCAACTCCTTCATAATGCAAGAGAAGGCAAACGACATCAACATTGCGTGTTGTGTCCTTGTCCACTTTACAGCCGGCTACCGGTAGGGGGTGAAGGCGAGGGTGACGTCGTTCGAGCACTGCTGGCTCTGCTTCACCATGTCCTCCGGGAGCGGGTCCTCGGGCTTGATGGAGGCCACGGGGTGTGATACGGGGTCCTTGGGCGTCAAACACCACCCGCACTTGGGGAACACGTCCCTGTCGGAGAGGTACTTGAAGTGCTCCAAGGCCGCCTTAGGAATGCCCTGTGTGCGTGTCGTGTGCGTGTCCGACGGGTGAGTGCGACGTATCTTCACGCCCCCCCCCCCAAATTCGATTCACTACTGCAGTGTGCGAGGATACGATACCTCGTGGTCCAGCACCACCTTGGGGTCGGCAATGGGCTTGGCGCCATTGTAGCGGGCGTTGGCAAAGACCTCCGGGGTGAAGTCCTTCAACTCGTCGGCGTGGTACCACCAGGCCTCGATCACGTTGCGGAACTTGTTTATAAAGTCCTGGGGCGGGAAGCACCTGCACGCGCGCGCCGCGAAGTCAGTAAAGGTAACTTTTGGGCCTGCACATTGATTGGCGTACGCACCAGCTGCAGTGCCATCCCGCAACGACCGAGGCACTGCCCAAGGTCCACCAGTCGCGACCATGCTCAAGTTTGTGTTTGGCCGTACGGATGCCGCTCGTTCCAATCTGCTTCGCTCTGGTGTGGGGAGTGGGGCACAACACGTCAACCCACCATCATCACCACCCCTTGCTGGCCAC
>CACVKS010001353.1:0-10683 GCA_902749335.1 Acanthamoeba triangularis
CTGCTGCTCGAGGCCAAGCAGCGCGTGCCGGCCGTGCTGTCGTCGCTCACGGGCGAGGACGTCGCGGTGGAGGAGATCGGCGGCGTCAAGGGCTGCGCCTTCTGCGGCGGTCTCGGCCATCGCATAGCCAACTGCCCCAAGAGGGCGCACGCCACCCAGAAGCAGGCTGCCGGCACCTCGTCCAGGGAGGTCCTCACCGGAGGCGACTACTAAGGAGGGACCGAGACAACACCCTCTCTCGCTATCACCTCCCCCCACCTCATGTAAAGCTGCTGTCTCAAAAAAATATTTATTTATCAATTCGTAACTCCGAAAAATAATAAAATTACAAGAATGTTTCGAGGAACGGTTTTGAGCTCTTGTCCCTCTTCTTCTCGTCTTGATCAAGAAAGCAGAACAACAAGACACACCAGCCAACAGCACGAGGAGATGAGCCGTCAGAAGAAGCAAAAGGAAGAGGAGGCGGTGATCGAGGCTGTAGAGGAGGAGGAATGCGGACCCATTCCTATCACCAAGCTCGAGGTACGCTTGCTTGCTCGAGAAGTCTTGAATGCCAGATTAACATGCCGAACTAACTCTTGAATTTCTTTACAGCAACATGGCATCAGTGCCGTAGATGTGAAGAAGCTTCAGGGTGCTGGCTTCTACACCGTCGAATCAGTGGCTTTTTCGACCAAGAAGGCGTTGATCGCGGTCAAGGGTGTATCCGACACTAAGGCCGACAAGATCCTCGCTGAGGGTACGTCTCTCTTGATGCGCGCCTCTCCAGCCGAAGCGAAAGGGCATATAACTAATCGATTCAATTACGTTCCTGCAGCCGCTAAGCTGGTGCCGATGGGCTTCACCACGGCCACCGAATTCCAGAAGCAAAGGGCCGAAATCATTCAAGTCACAACCGGATCAAAGGAGCTCGACAAGCTGCTTGAGAGTAAGTTGATACTTACCTACCCTGCCGCCTTTACTGCGATGATGCGCGATTCGTTTCGTGATGTTAAACATCTCTATTCGCAGATGGCATCGAGACCGGTTCGATCACGGAAATCTTCGGCGAGTTCAGGACGGGCAAGACTCAGCTCTGCCACCAGTTGTGCGTCACCTGCCAGCTCCCGTTGGACCAGGGCGGAGGCGAGGGCAAGGCTTTGTACGTCGATACCGAGGGCACCTTCCGTCCACAGAGGCTTCTCGCCATCGCTGAGCGGTACGAGCGCACTGCAGCTTTTTTCGCGCGCGCGACATAGCCGAAACGTTGCCGTTAGCTCATGCGCTCGCTCCTCGCTTTTGGTAGATATGGCCTGAACGGAGACGATGTGCTGGACAACGTCGCCTACGCGCGAGCCTACAACTCGGACCACCAGATGCAGCTGCTGGCGCAGGCCTCGGCCATGATGTCCGAGTCGCGGTACGCCATGCTCATCGTCGACAGTGCCACGGCGCTCTACCGTACGGACTACTCGGGCCGTGGCGAGTTGTCGGCGCGTCAGATGCATCTGGCGCGCTTCCTCCGCACCCTCCAGCGACTGGCCGACGAATTCGGCGTGGCCGTCGTCATCACCAACCAGGTGGTGGCCCAGGTCGACGGTAACGCGGCCATGTTCGGCGCCGACCCCAAGAAGCCCATCGGCGGTAACATCATGGCCCACGCTTCGACCACTCGGCTCTACCTCAGGAAGGGCCGTGCCGAGACCCGAATCTGCAAGATCTACGACTCGCCCTGCTTGCCCGAGGCCGAGGCCGTCTTTGCCATCAACGCCGACGGTATCGGCGATCCCAAGGAGTAAGCCTTCTTCATCCAGACTCCGACAAGCGTACATCATGAAGGGGACATCACCAAGGCACTAATCACCATCTCAACTCTCACAACCCTATCACCCCTTCTGTACATCACCCCAACCACTTCTTCTCCTTGTCAAATACAAGCTCCTCTTGATCGTTTACAGTTGTTGCAGCCGATGGCTATCATCGGCTTTCTTGCTGGGGTGTTGCCTTCTCGGATTCGGCTGCTGCCTCCTCCTCACGACTGCTTCGCCGGCGTCCTTCTTCCATCTCCTCGAGCAGCAGTGGTGGCGGTCGGCCATCCTCCTCTTCCTCTCGCTCCACTTCCTTCTTCATCTTCTCCGTTTCCTCGTGGTCTGCAGCTCTTCGTCGTCCGCGTCGTCTTCGTCGGCTGTTGCGCAGTCGTCGCGTGGAGGACACCATCTGGCGGTAGCGTCGGGCGGCGGAGCCCTGGTGTCGTTGGTTGAGCCAGCAGTAGGCCAGGCAGCCCAGCCCGCAGCACAGCAGGCTTGTGCCCAGCACGAACAGGCTCAGCAACACCATGATCACGATCGCCTGGTGTGTCGGGTCTGTGGTAGCACGAACACGATCAGACTTCGGCCCGAAGCAAAGGGCGAACACGGCGGGGCTGGTGGGCACGTACGGCAACGAGACGACTCGCAGTGGGCGAGCAAGCAGTGACACTCGTACTACGCATTGAGGAAGAGGACAAGAAGAGCGGGGAGATGAGCAGGAAGGCAGTGTGTGATGGTGATGGGAAGGGGGAGTGGTAGTACGCTGCAGAAGAAGTTGTCGTTGCGTCCGATGACGCACTCGCAGAACTCCTTGCTCTTCACCCGGTATTGTGCCGCGCACACCTCCGGCGGTTCGCCTCTCCGCGTCATCTGCTTTGCGTCGCCCTCTGTGGTGCCACCCACGAAACAACAATAATGACTAAAAACGAGAAAGCGACAAAAAGATCGAAGGCAAGGATAGTTACCTTTATCTTCTTGATGAAGAGGAGGCGGGGGCCGGTCGTGAGGTGCTGGCGGAAGATTGACCTCGGGTGTAGCATCTTCGTGCCTGCTGCCGTACGGAAGGGACAGGGGTCCGAGTAATAGCCCGAGCCCAAGGAAGAACGACAGAATGGTCGCCCCGTCCATCTTTTCTTTGAGGGAAGGGTCTCCTCTCTTGAGCTCGCCGCTGAAAGTTCGGTGTGTGTGTGCGGTGGAAGAGGACGTTGTATCCCGCGAGCTTTGTCGTCTTCGAGACTAAAAGTAAAGGTGGTGTGCTGTTTCCTAAATGAACGTGGAACTCCTCTCGTTTCGGAGTTCTGGCCCCTCTTTGCCGAGTTCGGTTCCTGTCCGTTCAACACCGGCCATCACCTGTATCCCCTCAAGCCGGGTACCGCGAGGACTCCAGCCCAGGTGATGGTGCCCCTCGGGGGACCCCCGACACCTCCTTGCTGTGATTTAGCTTTATTGTTTTATGTACAACGTGGCAAGAGTCGCTGTCTAGCGCGTCATCATGTGGCCATCGGCTCGGCCGGAGATGGAACGGTGTGTTGAGCTGCTGCTGCTGCTTCCTCTGCCTTGACGCCGTGCGCCGGTACAGTCCTCGCGGTGCCCGGCTTGAGGGGATACGCGATGGCCGCCTTCTGGCACGAGCGCACGCTCCCTGCAGCACGCGAGCTAAGGCTAAGTGTCACGGGTCGGCGGGCTCGCGGTGGCGGGAAAGTACCTCCGAGATGAACCAAGCGGAAGAGCACGGATCGCTGGTTGAGCGTGTTGATCATTGTGACGGAGGCCCACACCATCTTGTAGTAGTCTCGGGCGCAACGGATGATACACATGTTCGTCAAGTGGTTCCAATATTTCACTATACGATAGCGCACATGCCATGTTCGAAGAGATGAGGCGAAAAATGAGCGAATGAGAAGTGGATGTAGATGTAGATGAAAGGCAAAAAAAGAGGCAAGGGCAGATGGGAAGCGCGAGCGTACCTTGCAGGGTCGCTTGTATGAGGCCAACACCAAAATCGCCGAAATTGAGTTGAACTTGACGTTTTACTTCACGCTTCAGAGTTTCGGAGGAGAGGGAAGAGTCCACCATGCCATCAGCCCACACTAACTCTACCAAGAGGTATCTGTTCTTGAATCGCACCATCTTGTAGCTTGATTTTCAACCGGATAAAGAAAAAGTTCAGTGAGACAAAGAAAAAGCAAAAAAAATCCAAATAAATCGCTTGGCGCCAAAGCAACTTGTACAACATTATTTTCCAAGTACGAAAGATACGTTGCGGCATCATCGTTGATTGGAGAACGACATCTCCCCATTTGGAGGCTGCAGCGAAACATGGCATCTCGGCGCCAGGTTAGTGAAGATGGACGCGATCAGCCATCGCACCGATTAAAAAGGAGAATTACGGAGGATGAAGAGGATGGAGAGGCTCATGACGATGCACTTCAGGAAAATGGAAAGGCTCGGCTTTCGTCTTCATTGGCCAAAGCGAAGCGTCGGAAAATCGTAGAAGAAGAGCCAGAAGATGAGCAATCAGATGATAACGACGATGCTGCGGAAGAGGAAGAAGACGAGGAGGTCAATGGGACGCAGGGCAATGGCTTCTCAATGTCTCAGTTGTCGCAATACCCAGCCCCCACTGCCAACGGCAAAAACAAGTACGTACTTTCCCCACTACGCGGCTTCTGGGGTTCAGCTTCCTTCTCGTCTTCTTCTTCCCGAACCGTGGCCTGACGCTCTCAACAGAGACTCGAATGCAGAGGGATACAAGCGAGGCTCCATCGTGCGTATACGCATGATCAACTTCGTAACCTACACCGACTGCGAGGTACGCGCTACGTGCTGTTACGCTATGACGAAGGCTTTTGTTCTGGTTCAAGAACCGCACCGTACTTACCATCGTCATCATCATCATCCGCGGCCACCCCTCTTGGTCGTCTCGCAGGTCCGTCCCGGTCCTCGGCTGAACGTGGTCATGGGTCCCAACGGCAGCGGGAAGTCGACTATCGTGTGTGGCCTCGCCCTTGGACTCGGCGGCGCACCCACTGTATGTCTACGCTCAACTATCATCGTGTCGTGTGGCCGTAACTCACTGTGCTCGCTCCTCGCTCCACTCAGATCCTCGGAAGAGCGAAGGAGGTGCGCGAGTTCATCAAGCACGGGAAGGACAAGGCCACAATCGAGATCGAGCTCTGCAACACCAAGGGAAGGAATGTCGTCGTGCAGCGCACGATCCTGCAGGACAACAAATCCCAGTGGAAGTTGAACGGCCACGGCGTGGGCAAGACCAGGGTCATGGAGGTCATGAAGAAGCTGAACGTGCAGGTGGACAACCTGTGCCAGTTCCTGCCGCAGGACAGGTACGCACCCCACACGGCCACGTCTTTACTGGCAAGCAACCGCTGATAGCGAGCTCGCGTACGTCCCCGACAGAGTGTGCAACTTTGCGGCCCTCACCCCGCCCCAGCTGCTGCGCGAGACGGAAAAGGCTGTGGGGTCGGTGGAAATGATCAACAAGCACGACAGGTACATACAAATATATACAGGCCTCTGCGCCACACAGCGCTGGCCGCCCCCTCAGGCAGTTTCTCACCTCTCGCCGATTCGTGCACCTTCAGGTTGATTGAGCTGCGGACGAATTCGAAGGTCTTGGAGCGCACGGTGCTCGAGCACGGTACCCACTTGGACAATCTCAAGAAGGCCAACCAGAGCCTCGAGCGAGACGTCCTGCGATTCAGGTGCGCACACGCCTACGGTGCACTCGAGGCTTCCCTTTCACTCGCGACGGGCGCTGCAACACTTCTTCCGGCGCCCACTGCTCACGGCGTGTGTATGTACTTGGTGCAGGGAGTACGAAAAGCACGTGAAAACGGCAAAAGAGCTGACGATGAAGAAGCCCTGGCTTGAGTTCGAGGTAATGCCTGCTTTTTGTAGTGTGCTCGCTTCGGGTCAAGGTCGAGGCTGTTTGTCGTTGTTGTTGTTGGACGGCGTCAAGCTTGCTGACCGTACGGTCCCTCTCTCCCACACTCAAAGGCCGAACGCAAAGCGGCCCTCGTCTTCAAGGGACGAATGGACGAGATCAAGGAACAAATCAAGGAAAAAGAGAACGCCATGCGCCCGCTCAAGCAGAAGATCGAGTGCGTCCCTCCTCTCCTATCCTCTTCACGCCATCACCTTGGGTCTCGCAGGGGAACGCTCACACGCCTGGTGTGCAGAGAGTATGAAGCGAAGATCAAGCAGTTCGACGTCAAGAAGCAAAAGGGAGCCGAAGAACAGGTCAAGCTTGACAGGCAGAGGAAAAACATAGGTACCCCGTGCAGAGCGCTCATGCGCTCTCATATCGCGCGCGCACCACTGCGAAGCGCACGTGCTGAGTACGCGCGCGAACAGGCGAGCAGAGCGAAAAGTATGCGGAGGAGTGCATCGCGCTGGAGGAAGAGCTCGAGAAGCTGCTGACGCGCGCCGAGGAGAACAAGCGCAAGGCGCAGCAGGTGGCCGCAGAGATCCAGCGGCTGGAGGACGAGCTCGCGCAGCTCGGCGAGGCCCAGGAGGAGGCCTCGCAACAGACCGTGCAGCTGAACGAGCGCTTCCGGCAACTCACCGACGACATCACCTCGGCCCAGTCCGTCGAAGTGGACCGCAAGGCAGACCGAGCACGGTAAATCTTACCCTACCCCCGCTCACTCCAAGTAGTGCGCTATTATTTATTTCTTTATCGGGCCAGGGCGATGGAGGCGGCCCAGCAGTTGCAGCGACAGCTCAAGGAGTTGGACGACCTTCGCGCACAAAAGCTGGAGAACGTCCGGCGGTACAACAAGTACGGTCAACCTTTGCATGCGCGCTGGACTGTGTGTGTGTCTTCACGCCAGCGCTGTGGAACCTCACGTGTGCGTGGCTCACAAACACAGAGATGCCCACAACGCATACCTGTGGCTGCGCGAGAACGAAAATAAGTTCGAGAAGAAGGTCTACGGCCCGGTTGCCCTCGAGGTGTGCACCATTCTAGACAAATCATGATCCATTTCTGAGTTATCGTCGAGGGTCGACACTTACTCACCTTTGTGCCATTCAGGTGACGGTGACGAATCCGCTGCATGCGCGCTATCTCGAGATGGTCACTCCCGGATGGGTCATTTGCGCATTTATCTGTCAGACCCGTACGACGCATGTTCCCTCTTTCGTGCTGTCGTGTGCGTGCGGTGTGTCGTGTGTCGTATGTCGTGTATGTGTCGGCGCGTTCTATATGCCACCACTTACCTTGCCCGATTTCTTCTTTATCACGGGCTCTGCCGACAGCAAAGGACCATGAAATCTTGCTTCAGGAGCTCTACGATAAGCAGAAACTTAAGATCAGCGGTACCTAGTCGACAGTAAGCTCAATTTTTTGGTTGTGCGGGCGCTGCCACCTACTGACCCGGGTCTCTTTGCCCTCCGCCCAGCCTTGTACAACGAACCCTACGACCCGCGGCAGAACCCCAACCCGTGTCCCCTCGAAGAGTTGACCGCCTACGGCATCTCACATTTCATGGACCAGGTGCACACCACCGCCTCCACCCCCCTCATCGACGTGCGGCTTACGTACCACACACCCTGGGCGTGAGTAGGTGTTTGAGGCGCCACCGGTGGTGAAAGCCGCCCTGTGCGGGCAGGGCAACGCACACAAGTGGGCCGCGGGCACCCACGAAGCAATCAAGCACGTCGAACAAATCATGAGCCATGTACGCGTCTCCGCCCCCCTTCTCTTGACCTAACCTCAAAGCTCACCGCCGTCACACACAACAACGACATACAGAAAGCGCTCAAGCTCTTCTTCACCCCCGAGTCACAGTACGCCAAGGGCGAATCGCGCTACGGCGGCGGCACATCGGTTGCTGTGATGGCAGTGAGGGATGGTACGCGTACCTTAATTCAATTGTTGACTCCCATGTTGTTCCTTTCTTTTCCCTTTTCCCTTTTCGTTCTGACCCTGGTGCTTGCAATCTGTGCTTCATAGGCCGTTGGTTCTCGGGAGTCAATGTGCAGAAGAAGGAGGAGCTCGAGAGGGAGTACGCGGAAGCGCGCAGGAGCCAGCAGCTTTTCGAGCAGGAGATCAGCAAGGTGCGCCCCCAAAACGTAAAATTGGCTTCAGGCCTGACTGACACGCTGCTCCGTGCCCTTCCCCGGCCAACAGTGCAAGGAGATCGAGAACAACGCGCGAAAGCAACAACAGGAGATCACCAGAGAAAAAGAGGTTCGAGCTCGAACTGCGTCTTTTCCCTTTGTCGTGTGTCACTCACCATCACACTGTGTCGTGTCGTGCTTTGCTTCTCGGACGAACAGAAATTGCGAAAGGTGGCGGACCAGATCAAGTCGGTGCGCATCAGGATCCATTCGCGGAAGAACACGCTGCAGCAGCTCGAGCAGGAGGAGGACACCACGGCCGAAAAGGAGCGGATCCGGACCACCATCAAGGAGACCCTCACGGCCCGCTACCGCTGCATCCTCAAGACCCGCGAGCTCCTGGAGCGGATCATCGCCATCACCATCGAGCAGGACAAGCTCGTCCTTCAGCGCTCGCAGTTTGAAACGCTGGTGCACGAGCTCAAGACGCAGTCCATGCAAGCCGACCACGAGGCCAAGCAGCTGCAAGTCGAATTCGCTCACGCCAAGCGGGACTTTGACGAAGCCAAGGCACGTGTGGCGGTGGCGGTGGTGGGTAGTGATGTCTTACACCATTCGAATGCAGGCGAGAGCGGTGGAGCTGAAGGCCAACGCCGAGCGGCTGACGGGCGTGCTCACGGACGAGCTGAAGGAGATGTTCAAGGACATGCCCAACACGCTGGACGAGCTCCACGAGGCCATCGAGGAGGCGCGGGCGCGGGCGGAGCTGTCCTACCAGACCAACCCGAAGGTGATCACCGAGTACGAGACCCGGTGCGAGGAGATCAACGCGCTCGAGGAGAAGCTGGCGGCCGAACAGGAGCAGCTCAAGTCCGAGCAGGCCGAGATCGAGAAGATCAAGGCACGACACAACACACACACACGACACACTACATAACACACAGCACACAGCACACACCTCACACGGGTACTAATGGGGGCATGTGTATTTTATACAGAGCCAATGGGTCCCGCCGCTCGAAGAGCTGGTGGAGCGGATCAACGGCTCGTTCAGCAAGTACTTCGAAGCCATCGGGTGCGCCGGCAAGATCCAACTCGGTACCCCCTTCGTCCCCACCCACACGCACATTCTCGCAATTCCAGAAATCTGAAGGGGCGCAGTCGAGTCGAGTTTCTAACCAACCGACGGCCTGGCTTGGTGGTGGGCGTGATCAGACCGACACGAGGACTTTGACAAGTGGGGCATCACCATTCATGTCAAGTTCCGCCAGCAGGACTCCCTCCACCAACTCAACGCTCAGACCCAGTCCGGCGGAGTGCGTCTTCCTCCCCATTTGCGTGCCACACACGCACTCACCGCACCACCGCACTCACCGACCATGTGGCGGTTGGTCATCCAGGAGCGCTCGGTGTCGACGATGCTGTATCTGATATCGCTGCAGGACATCACCGACTGCCCCTTCCGTCTGGTGGACGAGATCAACCAGGGCATGGACCCGAGGAACGAGCGCATGATCTTCCAGCAGGTGGTCAACTGCGCCTGTCGGCCTGGACTCCCGCAGTACCTTGTCCCCCCTCTCCCTCTCCCGGACCACACACAACGCAACCGCACGACACACGCGCGGCACTGACCACGTTTCGTTGGGTCGTGGCCAGATATTTCCTGATCACGCCCAAGCTGCTGCCGGATCTTCACTTCACGCCCGAGATCACCGTGTTGTGCGTGTTCAACGGACCCTGGCAGCTTCCCCAGGCCGGTACGGTCCCCCTCCTCGGTCTCTCTGGCGCCTTCGCTTGCTCACCTCCCTGCACGCGCGCCGCACGACACGACACGACACGACACGCACACTACAGAGTGGAAGGTGGATCGCTTCTTGGAGCGGGCATTCAAGAAGCAATGAACAGACACTCGTCAAGATGTCAAGATGATGATGCTGCACACCACATAAAAAAACGCAATCACCAGTACACTCTCGCTCATCATCCGTCATTGGAGCTGTTCTTCGCCTTCTTCTTCGTCGTCTTTGTCCGCCGGCCGCTGCCGTCGGGAGGAGCGCAGGATGCGGCGCACGGCCTCCACGCTGATGCCGTACTGTTGCGCCAGCTGCGAGAGGGGCGTTTTCGCCTGCGCGCGTGTGGATCTCTCGTGAGTGAATGGATGCTCACACACATCGATGAGGGATGAGGGCAGGCGTACCGCAGCGTGTGCCGCGCGCAACTCTTGCATCTGTGCGGTGGAGATGCGTTTGCTTGGCTTCCAGCCCCCACGCTCTCGCCAGAAGTGTTTCTCCTTTATCCTGCATCCACGCAAGATTGAGATGCGCATCTGAGAGATTGAGGCGTTGATGGAGATAGAGGAAGATCGAACCTGGCAATGATAGCTGGGGCGTGCTCTTGGCCATACTTGCTGATGATGTGGGACTTGAGTGCTGGCGAGAGGGCCTGTGGCTTTGATTCTTGTGCTTCGTTACCATCATTCGAGCGACTTCGCGTGTTGTAGAAGCCCCAATCGATAATCCCGCTACTCGTGGCAAGTGCCCGACTGTGCCCCCCGTAAGATTGCCGCACAGGCGTTGGCCCCAGCTTCGCCATTGCTGCTCGCCGATGCATCGCGCTAAATTGAAGTGAAAATTTCAACTCGAGATTAATCTGAGTTTTTGTACGCTCTTCGCATGCAGCTCTGCGAAACATGGAGGCACTACCGGACGAGCTGGTCCTGGCTGTCCTGCAGCGCATCGAGCCGCTGCGTGACACGGCTGCGGTGATGGCCACCTGCCGCCGGTTGCGATCGATCATGTCCGATCCCCACCTC
>CACVKS010001354.1:0-15226 GCA_902749335.1 Acanthamoeba triangularis
CGTCAGCCCAGGTGCTGACGTCAGCCGGCAGCTCCGACGAGTACCACATCATGAAGGAGAAGCGGTCGTCCATCGGCATGCACATCTACCCGCACCGGTCGGCCTCCTTCATCGGCAAGAAGATGATGCCCTTCGTCTACTTCCGCTGGGCCGAGCTGCTCTACCTGCGCGCCCACATCCTCGAGAAGAAGACCCGGCTCGAGAAGCTGATCCGCCTCACCGAAGTCGCCGAAGGGTAACACACAACACGCACCGCACACGCACCGCACACGCACACGCACGCACCGGGCTGACGTGTGAGTGCGCTGGGATAGGCTGCGGAGCGAGGAGGACGAGGCCCGGTGGGAGAAGGAGAAGCGGGAGGAGGTCGAGTACCTGCGCTACTACTCGGGCAAGCGCTACCGCGACGCCTTCCAGCTCCTCGACAACACCGAGTCGCGCAACATCGTCCAGCGCAACGACGACGAGGTGCGTGTCGTGCGGCTCATACTAGTGTGTGCGTGCGTGTGCGGTGGTTGGTGCTCACGAGTGATGGTGGCCATCAGCAGCCCAAGTCGCTGGTCGAATCGAACGGGGCGCGGACGGCGAGCGGGGAGAAGAAGGACGCACGGCGGTGGGTGATGTCGGCCTACCCGACCAACGCGGTCAAGGAGAACATCGCCCTGGCGTCGATCATGGAGCTCTACCGATGCAATCTCGAGAAGCACGGGCGCTGGGGCGCGCTGGGGGGCGGCAGCCGACGCAGCGAAGAGGACCTAGGCGGCAACCCCAACGGCAAAGAGCGAAGAAGCGGCAGCGACGCAAAGAAAGAAGACGACAACGAAAGCGGCGGTGTGGAGCCGCAGGAAAAAAGAGCGAAGACGAAGAAGGAAAAGAAAGAAGCGAAAGCGGAAAGCGGCGGGAGCGCCAAGAAAAAGAAGAAGCACGGCGGCGGTGGCGGCGGCAAGAAGAAGGGAGGAAGCGAAGAGGCCGAAAAGAGCGAAAAGAAGAACGAAGCGGCGGCACCGGAGGCCGCGGTGGTCGAGTCCGACCGGGCTCGGCGGCGCCGCGAGAGGGAGGAGGCCGAGAAGGCCCTGCTCATGCAGGAGATGAAGAAGGCCAAGGACGTGGCCCGCAACAAGAACAAGATCCAGCGGCCCGACGACGAAGACGACGACGACACCGGCGACGCGCGCAAGCTTCGCATTGTTGTCGACGAGGACGTGCTCAGGGACGACCAGCTCACCACCACCGCCGCTGCCGCGTCGGTCGACAACAAGTCCGACACCGCCTCCGCGAAAAAGAACGAAAAAAGCGACGGCGGCAGACGAAAAGCGAAAACGAAAGCGAAGGAGGGAGGAAGCGGCAAGGCATCGCCGGCCGAGGCCAAGGCGCAGTACGGGCGGGCGCGCCAGGCGCCCAAGAAGGCCCCCAGCATCTCGGCCCAGCTGCGCAGCCAGAAGCTCAAGACCTTCGACGACGACTGGCTCCCGGCCGAGTGCCTGAGCGACGACCTCTTCCTGAGCGTCGTCAAGAACTGCCCCGTGCAGGAGGTCATTCTCGGCGCCGACGCCGCGCGCCGCGCGCACAAGGACCCCGCAGCAACGAGCGGCTCGGCGCGCGAGGGCAACCCGTCGGGCGGCGCGGTGGCAGCGAAGAAGCGGCGCGGCGGCAGCCCGAGCTCGGAGAACCTGTACCTCGAGCGCCGCGATCGGCGCAGCGTGCAGATCTCGGGCGTCGACGATATCGACATCGGTCGACACTCGGCGGCGAGCCAGACCCACGCGTCGTCGACACGTGACGGAGGCGGAGGCGTGGCCACGTCGTTTGCGTCGACACGGCGCGTGCTGACCTCGCCCTTTGCGTCGTCGTCGTCGGCCACCCTGCCGGCGCCGGGCTCCTTCGCCACCCGCTCGTTCTCGTCGTCGGCCTCGGCGCCGCGCGGCAGCGGCATCGCCGGCGGCTCGGCCACCGCCCCGCCCGCCATCTCCGTCGACGCCCTCCAGAAGGCCGCCGCCTCGGGCAGCTTCAACGAGCTCACCCACCTCACCCTCAAACGATACGAGGTGCGCGTGTGTCGTGCGTGTGTTGTGCGTGTGTCGTGTGTCGTGTCATGCGTGTCGTGCGACTCAAGTTCGCGTTGGGTGGTGCAGGACATCACGGACGCGCAGCTGGAGTCGATTCTCCGGATCCAGTACACGACGCTGACGTCGCTCCGGCTCGAGGGCTGCCCGCAGCTGTCGGACAAGACCCTGCAGCACCTGGCCTCGTCCCTGTTCGGACCGAACCTGCGCCACCTCTCGTTCAAGAACTGCCCGCGCATCACCAACCGCGGCGTGCTCGACCTGGTCAAGACCACCACCAGCCTCGTCTCGCTCTGCCTCGACGGCTGCGAAAAGATCTCCAACAAGCCCATCATCTACCTGGCCAAAGGTGCGTGTAGTGTCGTGTCATGTCGCATGCGTGTGTCGTGTTGTGTAATAACACAACGACGTGTGTGTGTGTTGTGTGTGTTGTGTGCGGCGGCGGCGCAGGTTGTCCGAGCCTGCGGCACCTGTCGCTGATGGGGTGCAAGAAGATATCGGACAAGTCCATCACCGAAATCGCCAACCACAACACCAACCTCGCCTCGCTCCGCGTCTCGTCCGATCGCGTCACCGGTACTCTCGCCTTACCCCTTCATTCCCTCCACTTGCATTTTCATCACCGCGTGTGTGTCGTGTGTCGTGTCGTGCGTGTTGCGCGCAGACGCTTCGCTGGTTCTGATGGGCAAGAAGCTGCCGCAGCTCTACTCTCTCACGATGGCCAACTGCAACATCACCAACGAGGTGCGCCGACGAGCTCAACCATTTCAACATTCCACAGTTGATCATTTATTATATTTATTTATTTCTCTCTTTTCTTTTTTGAACAGGGGCTGCAAGCGGTGTGCTGGGGCGTGGCGGCGTCGCAGCTGACGCACCTGTGCTTCGTCGAGTGCGACAAGATCGGGGGCAAGGAGCAGCTCCTCTTCAACGTGGTGCACCGGTGCCCCAACCTGCTCTACCTCCACGTCAAGAAGTCCTCCCCGCCCGCCGGGAAGAAATGAGGAACGAAGGAAGTACCATCGCATAGGCGCTCACTCCCTTCCGAACCACTTCCCACCCTGTACCACAATAATAAAGAGATAAAGTGACACGTGTCGACCGCTGCAATATAGCATCAAATGTGTTTTGTGTAGTCGATTTGGGGCGAGCCTATTGGCCCATTTCTTTTGATGGAAGTGCTGTAAAAGCTCTTGCACCTCGATCTTAATCCTGCGGCGAGGCAGCCATCGACTATTGCGGAGCCTGGGGTTGAGGGGTGCGTTTTACTCTGCCCCTGAAAGCCTCTTCTAGGGCAAGAAGGAGAAAGAGGAGCGCAAGAAGTCTCTCCCGATTAGTCGCGGGGTCGATCGACTTCGACCCCCGAAACGAATGGCTAGCAAGCTCATGACGAAGTAGCGCGTCTTACAAAATCTTCAGCCAGCGCAATAGTCCGGGCCTGGTGGCCCGAGGTGGAGGCCCAAGTGCGCGAGCAGCGAACGGAAGAGGCGTTGTCGTTGGGGCTCGCCGCGCTCCAGGGCGGGCAAGAGCCGCGCCAGGTGCGGGTCGTCCGCGTACGCGGCCCGGAGCAGGCGGGCGTCGTGCTCGGGGTGTACGCCGCACAGCACCGCCCGGCCCCGGCCCACGGCGCAGCTCACGATCGCCACCGGCCTTGCCACGTCACCACCACCACCACCACCATCATCATCACCACCATCATCGTCATCGAGCGAAAGCCCATTGTAGTGGGCCAGGGCGACGCAGGCCTGGTCGGCGCCGCCGCCGCCGCTGAAGCAACAGCCGCCGTTGTAGTAGACGGGCACGGCGGCGAGGGCCGGCTCGAGCTGCGTGGCGTCGAGGCGAGCCGCCCGCGAGCCTCGCTCGGTGGCGTAGTCGAACTGGCCGGGCGGCACCAGCGGCCCGCACGCCGTGCCCGCGTAGAAGCCCAGCTCGCGGTCCTCGCACACCTCGAGCCCAGCCGCCGCGGGGCTGCCCTTCTCGAACTCGACGCGGGCGCAGCCGTAGTAGCCGCCCGCGCAGAGGCCCAGGTAGCGGCCCCCGGCTTCGACCCAGGCGCGGATGCGGGCGTTGCCCGGGCCGCGTAGCGCCCGGTCGTAGGGCCGATCGGCGCCGCCGGGCATGACCAGTAGGCAGGCCTCGCTCGTCCACGGCACTGTCGCGACCTCGTCATCTTGTTGCTTGATGCGCTTGCTGTCGATGCGCCTGACTTCGTGTAGCGACAGGTCGAGGTGCTGCCTCAGGCTGTGCAGCGTATGCTCGAGCGACCGGGGACCCACCCCCTCGTCGTCGTAGACGAACACCACCCTCTTGGCCTCGCCAAGTCGCGGCTCGCCGCTCGGCTCTACAGCCGTCGTTGTTGCCCTCATCTTTGGCGTGGTAGGAAAAAGCAAAAGCAAAATGGAGAGGAAAATGAAAAGGAAAAGGAATAGGAAAAGGTTTTTTCTGTTATGAGGCTGCCACGCATCAGTTGTACTCGGCCTTGACGTTGTTGGGGTGCTTCTCGCCGGTCTTGCCCTCGACGAAGGCGTCCACGTTCTTGACGGTGGTCTGGGCGATGTTGTCCAGCGCGTCGATGGTGAAGAAGGCCTGGTGGCCCGTCACCACCACGTTGGGGAACGTAAACAGCCGCGCCAGCACCGCATCCGAAATGATCTGCACCATCGGCGCAACGCACCACGTCAGTCCGTGTGCGGTGTGTGCGGTGTGTGCGGTGTGTGCGGTGTGTGCGGTGTGTGCGTGCGGCGATACCTCGGCAGAGTGGTCCTCGAAGAAGTAGGCCTCCTCCTCTTCGTAGACGTCGAGGCCGGCGTAGCCGATCTGCCCGGTCTTGAGGCCGTTGATGAGGGCCGAGGTCTCGATGAGGCCGCCGCGCGAGGTGTTGACCAGCATGACGCCGCGCTTCATCTTGGCGATGGACTTGTCGTTGATCATGTGTCGCGTCGAGTCCAGCAGCGGCAGGTGGAGCGAGATGATGTCCGACTGGGCCAGGAGCTCGTCCAGCTCGACGTACTTGGTGTTCTTCTTCTGCTTGACGGCCTCGCTCTGGTAGACGTCGTAGCACAGCACCGTGCACCCGAACCCGATGAGGATGTCGATCAGGCACCTGTACCCCCAGAGACCCTCGCTCGTATCAGCGACGGTGGACACGCGGCCAATGACCAACGACGCGTGGTGGTGGTGGTGAGAGCGTACACTCCGATCTTGCCGGTGCCGACGACGCCGACGGTCTTGCCGTGAATGTCGAAGCCGAGCAGGCCCTGCAGGGAAAAGTTGCCCTCCCTCGTGCGGTTGTAGGCCCTAAACGAATAATAGATAATAAGTCGATAAGTAAATACAACGTAAAAATAAATCAAAACACACACCACACACACACAACTCATGGACACATGCGTACTTGTGCAGCTTGCGGTTGAGGGTGAGAATGAGTCCCATGGCGTGTTCGGCCACGGCGTAGGGCGAGTAGGCCGGCACGCGCACCACCTGGATGCCGTGCACTGCACCCACACAACCGCGTCAGAAAACGTGAGTGGAAGTGCGTGGGAGAAGGAAGAGACTGCGTTTACCCTGGCAGGCCTTGAGGTCGACGTTGTTGTAGCCGGCGCAACGCAGCGCGATGAGCTTGACCTTCATGTTGGCGAGCTCCTCGATCACCTTGGCATCGGCGCGGTCGTTCACGAAGATGCAGATGGCGTCCGAGCCGACCGCCTCGCGGACCGTGCGCTCGCTCAACCGCTCGGGGCAGAAGTTGAACTCGTACTTGCCCTGCACACCGCGCAACGCAGCTCGCGTGTGAGTGTCGCGTGTGAGTGTCGCGTGTGAGTGTCGCGTGTGAGTGTCGCGTGTGAGTGTCGCGTGTGTGTCGTGTCGTGGGTGTTACCTCGGAACCATCTTTGTTGGCCTGGTCGAAGGGTCCCTTCTCATAGGGCTTGAAGTCGAAGAAGGTGATGGTGAACTTGTTGTGGGCCTGCTTCTTGCGGAGGAGCTTGCTGTTCTCGCGCAGCTGCTTGGAGAAGACCACCAGCAGCTTGGCCGCGAGAGTCGAGTCGCTGACGCCCAACAGCTCGTGGAACTCCTTCGCCCCGAGCGTCCACACCACAGTCTCCTCTTCGCACTGCGCGTGTTCGTTGTGCGGGCGTCAGTGCGTGTGTCGTGTCGTGTCGTGTCGTGTCGTGTCGTGTCGTGTCGTGTCGTGTCGTGTCGTGTCGTGTCGTGTCGTGTCGTGTCGTGTGAGAGAGCGTGGAGTCGCACCACAAGGGTGGCGAAGCAGGGGTCCTGGGAGAAGAGGTGCAGCATGCCCGAGACGTCGTCCTGTCCCAGCTCGTCCACCGGAATTCCGCCCTTGACCCGCTTGACCTTGCCGCTCTCGATCAAAAACATCGCTACACAAAAAAAAGAAAAGAAAAAACAAAGAATAAATGCATGGCCCGAAATGCATCAGATCAAGCAGTGCCGTGCAGCAGTGTTGCAAGAATTGGGGGAAAAAAATTCATGATGAAGATATACAGAAAATCGTGGCCCTACACTCAGGAAGATTTGTAAAGTTTGATTGAGGGCAGGTCAGGGCCTGCAGGGCGAGTGGGGGCACGTACCAGGCTGGGGCTCGCCCTCCTTGGCCAGCACGTCGCCCTTGGCGTGCTTGCAGCGCTTGAAGTGGGTGGCCACGGTCTTGACCAGCTCATCGTCGTCGATATCGGCAAAGATCGGCAGGCTCTTCAAAAACTCGGTCGCGTGCTCCGTCTCCTGTGACATCTTCCTCTGTCCAGGGGTGCGGTTCTTGTGGTTGTGTGGTGCTCGGCAGAACTCGAGTGCGCGTTCGCAGTCACTCGATCAGTACGTCGACAAATAAAGTGAAATTCGCTCAGAAATGCAGCAAATATCAATCAAATGATTTTTTACGCAACAAGCTGGAGGTCAGAAGCTACCACCACGGGTACCATGGGCAGCTGTTTAGCAGCTGGTCATTCTCCAACTGCGCAGAACAATGTCAGCGACTCAGATGATGACGCTGACGTTGTCGACGAGAGTAACATCATTGAATTGGACTGTGCTACGGCAGCTTTCCACACGCCCAACAGTGGCCGCGACTGACCGACACCACCACCACCAACTCTGATTCACAAAGAGATTCATTCTTTTTTCTTTTTTTTTCAAATGTTTACTTCTTCGGCGGTGGGGGGAGTCGCAGAGGCACGCGGGATAGCCAGGCACTTGATGTCGCTCTTGCACAAACACCTTATGCCTCCGGGACACACGGCGAAATCGCGGCTCCGGTTGACGCGGTTCAATTCCCACACAATGTGGTGGTGGCTCACGCACCACTTGTTCTTGCACAGGTGCGACGCCACGTAGTTGGGCTTGTCCACGGGGGCGAGGTAGCCCACGGCGAGCGCCATCACGTGGTGCGCATTGATCTTGACCGGCAGGTTCGGTATGATGTCGCGCCACTTCTTGGGAACCGTGATGCGTCCGTAGCCACCGCTGCCGCTGCCGGTGAACCGTATGCAGAAGAGCGTCGGGTCGGACTGGCCGTGGGTCTCCACCTCGCACTGGCTGTGCACCCGACTGACGAGGTAATCGCGCAGGCCCGGCGGGATCATGCGCAGGTAGCTGAGATCCTTGGACGTGCGAGGTCTCTGCTGCTGCTGCGGCGGCGGCGGCGGCGGCGGTGTCGTGGCAGTGGCGGCGGTTGTGATGGTCTTGTCCTCGTCGTCGGTGGCAGCGTCATCCGCGGTCTCGTCCAAGCCCTGGCGTATGGAGGGCGGTGGGTTGTCATCTTCGGGCAGCAGAGGATCGGGTGAGCCGGGGACCGTTAATGCCCATTCTGCAAATCTCGAATCGTCATTGGGCACAACAATGTTCTCAGCGGTCTTTGGGTAGTGATCTTCAATTGTCACATAAAATTCATCGTCTTTCTGCTGCACCTGCTGAAGCCATTCAATTGCTACCTGGGCTGCTCGCCTCTTCCTCTTTCTGCTGCCAGTGGCAGTGGTTTTGCTGGCTGGGAGCCTAATGTGATGCTTGGGAGTACGGCAGCTCATAGTAGCGAGTGGCTGGTGTGTAGAATGAAATGGCCCTTACTGTGTGCCCTTTTAAAAGACAGTGTGTCGTTTCGCCCACTCCGAAGCGACACCTTGATAGGGCGAAACGGCGTGATAAACCTTGTATTTTTATCTATAATAGGTAGTGCGTCATTTCGCCCACTCCGAAAAAATTTTGGTTTTGAATCGAGAACTAAATTCGGTTTAAATTTCGATCCGCCGGAGAAAAGAAAGGAAAAGAAAAAGGAAAAACTGACTCTCAGATGCGCGCCTTGGCCCACTCGACCAGGTCGGCGAATAGAAGCTGGCGCGAGGGCTCCTGCAGGAGGGCGTGCTTCCAGTTATCGAAGTACTTGGACTGCTTATCCCTGTGTGCACACGCACGTCAGAACCGCACGCACACGCACACACACACACATCATGACGCGACACAAACACGACACATCGTACTTGCTGTTCTTGGCGTTCTGGATGAGGTACTCGCCGCCGGCCATGTTTGTGGCGATGTCGTCGGTGCCGTAGATGATGAAGAAGGGGTAGGTCGTCTTGGTGGCGGCCTCGGTCTTGATCTTCTCCATGGCCCCCAGGATCTGCGCGCCCCATCGCGCCGTCACGTAGCCCTTGTAGGCCAGCGGGTCCGCCATGAACGCGCGATCTAGTGTATTGTGTCGTGCCATGTGTCAGCCTAAAGAGCTATAGATTTAGGGAAGAGGCGAACGAGGCGAACGCACAGCGGTCCTTGTCGGCTACAATGTTGTCGTCATCGAGCGCGCCCACCTTGAGCTTGGGCATGTAGTACGAGAAAAACCTGGGTTTGGTGTAGTGTAAGGGGGCTTGGTTGGTGGCAAAGAAAGGAAATCGGTGCAGTGCGGGCGAGTGCACAACGCACTTGGCGGCTTCGATCTGCCAGGGCGCGGCCGAGCGCGGGTCGGGAATGATGGCCGGCGCCAGCAGGATGACGCCGCTGAAGAACGACGGCCGCTCGTTGGCCACCAGCGTCGCGATCGTGCCTCCCATCGACGTTCTGTACGCCCTAGGAGTTAAAATTGCGGCCGCAACAGGCGCAGCTGCAAGTGCGCTCCAGGTACCCGGAGAGGAAGCGCGGGAGGGCCTTGAGGTGCGGGTGCTGCTCGAGGACGGTGTCCAGGAACTGCATGTAGTCGGTGATGTAGTCGTCGAACTCTTCGATGTAGACGCGCTCGCCCTCGCTCTGTCCGTGGCCTGCTCAATCAGCCTCGACGACCATTGCCGAAGATGGTCACACATCAATGGTGAGTAGCGCAAGGAGTGGAGGCAAGTGAGGGCGCGCACCTTGGTGGTCGAGGCAGAAGAAGGCGAACGAGTTGTTGGTCCACAGCTGCGCGAACTCGTGGTATCGGCCGCAGTGGTCGCCGAACCCGTGCGCATAGAACATCACTCCCCTGTTTCGTAATTATATTTATTTGTTTTTGTAAAAAAAGGTGCCCAACGTCCCATGCATGGCATTTAAAAAATAGAGATATATCAATTTTATAAAAATATAGAAAAATATGTGTAAAATGGGGAAGGAGCTGGTTCCCAGGGGTGGCTGATGCCGTACTTGAGGGAGGCGGAGGAGGCGGGCAGCCAGACGTAGTGGTGCAACCAGAGGCCCTGCGCGTTGCGGATGTGCTGGGGCGATGGCTGGTGGTCGTGCCGCGGTACGGCGTGCTTGTCGTGCAGCAGCGGCTCTACGCTCCACGCGGCCCACGCCGCCAATGCCACCACGGCCAACGCCCGCACCACCAACGCGCCATACGCTGCAGCCGACGAGCTCGTGCTTGAGGTCGAGGTCGAGGTCGAGGTCGCGTTGCTCTTCTTCTTGCTCGTCATTTCTGTGCTTGTTTACAAATAAATAAAAAAAAAAAACTACTGCATGATCGGGCCAAGGGAAAATCCCCATTTGGTCGAAATTTCGAGAAATGCAAGGAATTTTTCGTCTTTGGTTTTTCGTAATTACTTGGGCTTCTCGTCGGTGATGGTCTGAGAGAGGTGGACGAGGAGGTCCGAGCAGCAGTTGAAGAAGCCGAAGGTGTCGCCGCCCAGCTTCTTGAAGTCGAGCAGGTACCGGCCCGACGTGAGCTTGAACAGCTGAATCGACAGCTTGACCCGCTTGCTGCTCGCAGCGGTGGTGGTGGCACCACTCGCGCTGAGGCTGCCGCGCCGCTCGACGTTCGTCGTCACCGATCGGCCTCGTCGTACCGGTGTTGTCGTGGATGATGAAGAAGAGGACCTCACGCCGTCCTCGCTTCGTCGTCGCGTTGTCGCCCCTCGCTCACCCTCCTCTTCATCGGCAGCCGCCGCGTCGCTTGTGTCGCTCGTGTCGCTCTTCCGCATCGTCGAGGTCGTCTTGTCCCGCGACCCCATCATGGCCATCATCGCCGCCATGATCGACCCCCGCTCCGACTCCCCGCTCGCCCGACGCTCTCGCCCACTTCCGCCGCCGGTGCCGCCGCCGTCCAGGGCGATGATCTCTCGCCCCGGGCTGCTGCCGCGCCGGTTCGGCGGGCTGATGGATCGCTCGCGACTGCTGGCCGACCGCTCGCGTCGTCGGCCCTTGTTGCTGGGCGCGGCNTGTGTGCGGTGTGTGCGGTGTGTGCGGTGTGTGCGGTGTGTGCGGTGTGTGCGGTGTGTGCGGTGTGTGCGGTGTGTGCGGTGTGTGCGGTGTGTGCGGTGTGTGCGGTGTGTGCGGTGTGTGCGGTGTGTGCGGTGTGTGCGGTGTGTGCGGTGTGTGCGGTGTGTGCGGTGTGTGCGGTGTGTGCGGTGTGTGCGGTGTGTGCGGTGTGTGCGGTGTGTGCGGTGTGTGCGGTGTGTGCGGTGTGTGCGGTGTGTGCGGTGTGTGCGGTGTGTGCGGTGTGTGCGGTGTGTGCGGTGTGTGCGGTGTGTGCGGTGTGTGCGGTGTGTGCGGTGTGTGCGGTGTGTGCGGTGTGTGCGGTGTGTGCGGTGTGTGCGGTGTGTGCGGTGTGTGCGGTGTGTGCGGTGTGTGCGGTGTGTGCGGTGTGTGCGGTGTGTGCGGTGTGTGCGGTGTGTGCGGTGTGTGCGGTGTGTGCGGTGTGTGCGGTGTGTGCGGTGTGTGCGGTGTGTGCGGTGTGTGCGGTAAGCATGGAGATAGAGAAGGGTAGCGGCGGCGACAATGATGGGGAAGTGTACGAAGCCGGTGGCTTTAAGGGCGAAGAGGACGTGGCGCATGATCTCCCGCGGGTGCTTGGACGAGACGATGCCCAGGTACCACTTCTTGGCCTCCTTGCGGCTGCTCTCGAGCAGCTTGGCCTTCTCGCCGTTGACGGCCGGCGCCAGCGGCGGCGAGACCAGGCCCATGGGCGGGGCGCCCACCGCGGCCGCATTCGCAAACGGCGACGGCGACGGCGGAGGAGAGAAGAGCGCCGCCCCGTGAGGCGTTGGTCGCGTAAACACATCCAAGTCCTCCTGAAGTCGTGTCGTGTCGTGTCATGTGTGTCGTGTTGGGTGTGTCGTGTTAGACACTAGCATGCGGCAGCGGTGCATATTGCCCCTCGCGTACCGTCTCATAGGCGCTGTCGCCCGGAGCAAATGCTGTTGAAGAAGAAAGAAAAGAAAAAGAAAAAAAGAGAGAAAGAGCATGGTTGAGTAACAAGGAGCTGGAGAGATAGATAAAGCCATGAGGGAAGAGGGTGTGGTGCGCCACCTTTGTACTCGTACATGCGGCGGGCATCGTGAATGAGGTGGTAGGCCACCTTGATGTCGTTTCCCTGTGACTGTGGCGACGAACCGTCTTCCTCCTCCAGCGACGCCTCCAGCAGCAGCGGAATGGCCGCCTCTCTCGTCATCTCAAATTTCTGTACAACACGACACACGACGACACACGACGACACACGAAACAACGTGACCCGCGCGTTAAAACGTGTCCGGTGGACCGACTGGTGGGGTGAGGGGAGGGTTACTGTGAGGATCTCCTGGAGGACGTCCTCTTCGATGTCCTCCTCCCGTGCCAGCGTGATCTTGACCGGAGTATACTTGAGGTACTCGGGCAGGTTCACCTGGTACCACGGATGCGCCCTGCACGCGGCACACACAGGATAAGCACCGCGAAGGAAGGGGAAATGATGCGAGTGCCGGCGGTACTTGATGTCTTCTATGGTGGCCCGCGCCAGGGCGTCGACGTTGAGCATCGACATTATCAAGCTGCGGCACCCTGCGACCACCATCGAAAATAAATAAATTAATAAATAAATAAAACACACAAAAGCAAATGGAGGTTCAACCGAGGCGCGTGCGGCGTGTGCGGCGTGTGCGGCGTGTGTCGTGCTGGAGACGTACCCGGGGTCACGTGGGAGGGGATGGTATAGGCGCCCAGGCGGATCTTCTTGAAGAGGTTCGGGATGTGTTCGTCGTCGAAGGGCAGCCGCGCGCACACGAGAGCGTAGAGGATCACCCCACAGCTCCACACATCGACCTCCGGCCCGGCATACATCCTGGAGCCACATTGCCCGGTTTGGTCAGCCCCAGTTGCATACGAGCGCTCGGTGTGTGCGTGTGTGGCCCGAGTGCATGAGTGTGAGTGGCGCATGCGTTGTGTGGGGGCAGAGGCAAGCGCGTACTGGCCGGAGATGACTTCAGGCGCGGCGTAATTGGGCGACCCGCAGCTCGTCGTCAAAAAGTCGCCGTCTTGCATAAAATTGGACAACCCTGGTACCCCGTGAGAGCAGCGTGCCCACACGTCAGGCGAACAACCAATCAAGAAAAAAATATAAAATAAATAAAAATGTAATACAATACCGAAGTCGGCGATCTTGACGTTCTGGTGCGAGTCGTCGAGCAGGAGGTTCTCCGGCTTCAGGTCCTGTTATTGGAGGGAGGGGAAAACGTCTTCAGGATCAGGGCCAGGGCTAGAGTGGGCGGTGGTGAGTGCCACGCGCGTACCCTATGTACAATCCTGTGCCGGTGGCAGTAGTCCACGCCCGAAATGATCTGCTGGAAGAATCGCCGCGCGTCGTCTTCCGACAGCTGGCCCATGGGGTGGTACAAGAAAACGAAGGAATGTTAAAAACAATAATATAAATATATAATATATAATAAATAAAACTAAATATAAATATAAAATATATCAATATGAATAAAGTGGAGAGGTGGTGGCCATGGGAGACTATCAGAGACCTTGCCGTGAGACACGATGTAGTCGAACAGCTCGCCGCCGGACACGTACTCCATGATCATGAAGATGTCCGACGCCGTCTCGATCACCTCGTAGCTGCCGTGACGTGAGTTAGTATTCCACCAGACCGGCAGGGCAGGTGGTGAGTTGGCCGCAACGCAACGCAACGCGGTGGAAGAAAAAGTAGTCCATCAGAAAGAGTTGGAGGGCGGCGAGTGTACAGCTTGATGATGTGCGAGTGTCGGAGGAACTTGAGCATTTGGATCTCGCGCTGGATCTTCTCGTCCATGCGCGGGAGGGCCTTGATCTTGGACCGGTTCAGTATCTTGATCGCCACCTTGTGCCCCGTCACCTCGTGCTCGGCCACTGCGTCACCACCATCACACACAAAGTCGTAGCACACGACCAACGACACGACACGACACGACACGACACGACACGACACGCACACCGCCAGCACGAGGGGTGAGTTGGAGAAGAAGAGAGTAAAGGGAGGGGGACGAGGGTGGTGAGACCTTTGACCTTGCCGAAGGAGCCCACGCCCAGCGTCTTGCCCAGGCGGTACATGCCAATGCGCAGCACGCTGCGCTCGTTCGACATGGTCATCTGCCGGGGGGCGAGTCGTCAGCAAATCAAAGAAACCAGATCTCACCTGATGACGGACTGGTTTCTTCTGATGATGATAAACACAAGAATTGAAAGAAAATTGCAAAATGAAAATAGCTGCAGATTGATAAAGAGATCGCGTAGAACATATGGCGTGTGTAGAAATTTAATTATTTAAAGGGGGGCCATCATTGACAGATTTTGTGCTGAGCGCGTACTGATTTGTCCTTGGCATTAACACCGGTTCGCATCATCTCTGGCGAGATCTCCCGTTCAAACGCGGCCTCAAATCAAACCTTGTCTCCTCGTGAATAGTTACTGAGTTGATCTGCACTACGCCACTCTTTTGTCTGATCTTGAAAATAAATTGATAAATTTATATATTTTCAACCTCGGCTTTTCTGTCGGAATCTCCACTCCATTTCGAAAATGCTTGTCATTCTTCTGCAAGTTGTCGTGCTGCCCTGGGAGAGGCACAGAACTGGGGCAGAGGGAGGTTCTGAGAGGAGTTGTGTTTGGCTCTTCCTCACATACACACGCACACCCACTGCACCAACCCTGAGGAAACAAAGGGACAGAAACAACTGCATTCTGTGTCATATTTGGGGCTTTGCAAGGGCTCACTCGCGCTTGTTGCCTCGGGGCTTCACCACGGAAATCCTCAAACTGTTCGACTCTTGCGGCGCCTGCAACGTTGGTAATGCGTGTGTGCGGTGAGTCACAAACCAACCACACCTGCTTTTGTAGTGAAAGAAGGGAGGTGCGAGGTACGCCGAGGTCGTATTTGAAGGGCTTCTCGCCAAAGTTGCAGACGCCGACGGCGCCCGGGCTGGTAAAGCACACCACCGGATAGAACACGCCCTGCACCCGCGTGTACGAGGGCTCTGGATGCACGACACGCACGCACCAACCATCAGCTCCTCTGTGTGTCGTGTGCGGTGTTGTGCAGTGTGTGCTATGGCACGCACCGAGTCGCTTGCCGTTGCGGGTGAAGAAGATGGTGTCCTTGTTGATGCCGGCGCCCACTACATCGCCCGTGCCCCACGGGCGCTCGGTGTACCGCGACCCGTCCTTGAACACCTCCTTCTTCATCTCTACACCCATCACACCGCACACGCCCCACCGCACGCGCGCCTTAGTACTTGAGAGCTACACGCAAGCAGGGGCGAGGGGCGGGTACGGAAGTAGCGGCAGCCYTCGTCGGCGTGGTAGCCGTACGAGTTGTGGTACCACCCGGGCGCGCCCGACAGCGTCTCGTCGGCCGGGTAGAACCCGATCGCGTTACCTCTGCMACCSCACRCACCGCAYACGCCCACAATCGCACACGCTGCGTGAGAGAGCGGACGGGGGCGGACGGGAGTGAGCGGGGG
>CACVKS010001355.1:0-10679 GCA_902749335.1 Acanthamoeba triangularis
TTCTGGGCCATGCCCTGGCCCAGGATCAGGGCGCGGGCCAGGTGGTACTGCGCGTCCATGTTGCCCTTGGCCGCGGCCTTGACGAGCCACTCGGCTGCGGCCTCGTGCTGGTGGTCCTGGGCGAGGATGAGGGCCAGCATGAGCTGCGCCTCGACGTGGTCGCGCTGGGCCGCCTTCATGAGCATCTCTACGGCCTCGACCAGCTCGACATCGTTCTCCTGGGCCGGCAGTGCGCCCGCCCGCAGCTGGTTGATCTGCAGCCGCCCGAGCCGGAACATGGCCTCGACGTGCTCCTTGTCTGCCGCCACTCTGTACCACTCGGCCGCGCGCAACGGGTCGCTTCCCTCCGCTACCCCGCAGCCGTCTTCAAACGCGCGGCCGACCTCGAACTGCGCGGCGGTGTGGCCCTGCTCGGCGGCCTTGGCGAAGAAGTGGTAGGCCAGCTTGGCCTTGGCCACGCTCTGCTGGCGCTCCCGGGCGTACTGGGAGCCGACCCAGTACTGGGCGGCCGGGTTACCCTGCACGGCAGCCTTGCGCAGCCAGTGGAGCGCGAGGCCCGGGTCCGCGGGCACGTCGGCCCCGCCGAGCTGGTAGCAGGTGCCCAGGCGTATCTGGGCCTGGAGGTGGTCCTGCTCGGCAGCCCGCTGAAGCCACTCGACGGCCCGGCGCTCGTTGCGGTCGACGCCGGAGCGGCCGAACCAGAGGGCCTCGCCCAGCACGTACTGGGCGCCGGCGTGGCCCTGCTGGGCCGCCAGGTCGAAGCAGAGCATGGCCTGGTCCTCGTCGGGCGGCGTGACCGCGTCTCCCGCCCGAAACTGCAGGGCCTGTTTGTAGAGACCCTCCACATCGTTCGGGGTCTGCTGGCGTGTCCGTGGGCTTCACGTTAGCTCAACAGAAAAAGAAAGAACGAAAAGAAGAGAACGACGAAGAAGACATAGTTCGGAGCTTTTGTCAACACAACAGAGGAACAAAGGGGGCAAGTAGGTACCTGACATGCGGAGGCTCTGTTCTGGCGGGCAATGGCCGACATGGTTGTGTTCCGTTTGTGTTGGTCTGGTGTGGTTGTGCGGAGTGGATGGCCGCTTGTGGGTCTTGTGGTGCGTTTCGCGAAGAAGGTGTTGGGTAACTGGAGGTTGGTTGGGAAGGAGGTAGCCTAGCGCTTTTTTAAATGCTTGGCCCGCACGCGCCATTGGTTGACTAGGATAACCGCCGCCCTCTCCGCTCGCGTCGTGTTGTCACGTTTCGTGTGCCTCGCCGTGTGGCGTGCGTCGTGTTCGGCGAACCGCACAGGCAACACCGATTTACGCAGCAAAACAACCGGTCAACTCGAGGTCAACAGCGAGCTTCTTTGCAACACACCTCGCGTACAACGTTGGTGAGATGGTTGATGCCCATGGTGGCCGGCTGCGCCCAGGTCAGGAGTCGGCGGGGAGGTGGCTCAGCTTGTCGATGCTCTGCAGGACGGTGGCGATGTCTCGCAAGGTGGATACGCCGCCGATGAGCTTCTTGATGCCAGCCTCGGCGTCGTTGGCGGCCTGGTGCAGCTGTGCCGTGAGGTACGCGCTCTGCTCGTGAATCGTCCGCAGCTGCTGCTGGGCCTCGGAGTTGTCGCCACCTGGCAGAGATCCAAAAATGCACAACCATTGTGGCCGGTGTGTCAGCAGCCCGACCCCAACACGAGTGTTCTCTAATGAATCCGCACCGGGAATGTGACCGTGACCGGCACCGCGACCGCACGAGCAGCGAGCGGCCTGGTCCTCCAGCTGCTGCACTCTGGCCTCGGCCTTCTCGGCTCGCGCAGTGGCCAACATCAGGTTGTGTTCGATGGCCTTGGTGGGAAGGACAATGTCAGCCCAACGGAGTGTTAAAACTAAAACTTGAGGTGATGTGAGTTCGATTGGCGGGAGTGGTCGTAGTGGTACCTGCACGACATCATTGAGCTGCTTGGTGTCGTCCTCTTCCTTCTTTCTTAGCCGCGCCTGCGCCTTTTCCGCCTTGAGCGCTCGTCGCTCGATGGCCTCGGCGCGTTTCCGCTCCTCGTCGGCCTTGGCCTCGGCGCGCAGGAGCAGCGCTTTGAGCTCCGCGACCTGGGCACTCAACCGCGACTCCGCGTCGCTGTCGCCACGCCTCCGGTCGCTGCTCTCGACCGAGAAGTCAGGCACATCCAGATCCGGCGCCTCCATCGCGTGTGGGGTCTGGCAGCACAACAGGGCATGTCTACGTCAGTGAAGCCGGCCACAAGACAACAGAAGAGGACCTGAGATTGCACGAGAGTGAACGCACTGGCAGCGAAGGAATGCCGATGCTCTCTTCATCGTCTTCGTCTTCGCTTTCGCTGATGGCGGGCAGGGGCAGCGAAGTGGTCTTGGTGGATGGCAGTGGCGGCGATGGTGTGGGTGGAGCGAGCGCGGCGAAGGAATACGGATTCTCCTTCTTTGTCCTCCTTCGATCGCTGCCCACGCTGCCGACTTCGTTCTCATCGTCATCGTCGTCATCGTCAGACAGGGAGGGCAATGCGGGTGTCTTCGTGGCCTTCCTCGGCCGCTGTGACTGTGGCTGCGACTTCCCATCTGCGCTCTTCTTGGCGAAGGCCTTGAACGAAAACGGATTCTCGCCGGGCCGCAGCTGTTCCTCCTCTTCCTCGTCGCCACCACCATCTCCACCTCCCGTACCACTCTCCTCCTCTTCCTCGTCGTCGTCGTCCATGTCCTTCTCTTCATCGCCTCTCGTCGCAAAGTTCTTGAACGAGAACGGATTGTCCTTCTTCTTCTTCTGCGACTTGGCCGCAGTTGGTGCGGCGGTCGACGCCGAGCGCGGCTTGCTGCCGCCGCTGCCGCTGGCCACGCCGCCGGTGGCGGTCGTCTGCAGCTGCTCCTTGGCCTTGCGCTTGAGCTTCTCCTGCTCTGCCAGCCGCTCCTTCATCAAGTCGAACCCGTCGCCAGCATCGAACCCCATGGGACTTTTGGCGTGCGATGCAGCGGCAGCAGCGCTTGCGGGCGCAGCACGCTTCGGCTTGGCGCCAGCCGAAGGCAGAATGGGAGGATCATCGAAGATGGAAGGGGGTGGGGCGCCCCCGACGGGAGGTGCAGGGCGAGTGCTGGAGGCTGCAGCGCCTTTCGCGGCCTTGGGCGCTGTCGGCGGGCTCGTGGGCGATTCGTCAAAGATGCTGTAGGGGGCGGGGGTGCGGCCAGCAGGTGCACCAGGCTTGGGTGCAAAGAAAGAGAAGGGGTTCTTTGCCGCAGGCTTCTTTGATTTGGGCGAATCGTCCTCTATAATCAGCCCCGAACCCTTCATCTTTGTCTTTGTTTCTTTTGTCTCTGCGACTTGCCCTTGCCGTTTCCATTTTCCTCCAGAATTTCCTTCTTCAAAAGAAAACAAGGCTTAGCGTTGGCAAACCAGGCACTTACCCACTCCCCATAGATTGGCAGCACTTGAGATGGCTGCCCACCTAACCTCTCACCTCTCAGCTTAGCTTTGTTTATTGGTATTGTGTTGAAGCATGGCTTCAAATACTATTATGCTTGGCAGAGAGCAGGGAGAAAGGGAGGAGGCTCTGCTGGGTGGGTTCTTGGCTTCCCCATATGAGAAATGCAGGCCAATAGGGTCCCCTGTAATCAGCAGCTCTGTCCAATGGCCACTCTGGAATTCACTTTCACCCATAAAGAGAGGACCCCACAGGCAGAGACCAAAACCAAATCACTCTCCACAGCTTACTAACATGAGACAATGCCAATCATGTTGTGTGCTGTGGCTATGAGATTTGGTGGTGGTGTGTTGCTGTTCACACTCACCCTCTCACTCTTCAGCAAGGTGCTCTTCCACATCAACAAGAATGGCCTCTGCCCTATGCTTGACAAGCTCTGACAGAAGAATGGTGGCTACACCCACTTCTCAATGGTTGAGTCCTATCAGCTTGAGCTTGAGCAGGAGGTACACATCCAGGCATCCATTCTGGTAATGTAACTCATTGCATGCACTGTCTACAGCCACCTCAGCACCATGCTAGATGCAGTGTTGCCACATGTGCTGCAAGTGCTGGCTTCTGGCTTTCCAACATTGTACACAGGGCTGGCAGACTCAATGGCATTGTTCTCAAGTGGGCTGGCATGGCCATTGGCCACATCATTCAAAACAACACCAGCCCACAGCATTCAACAATGACAATGCCTTTGTCAATGGCACCTGCAGGATCAAACAGGCTTGCACCAGGCCTGGGGATTGTGCCACTGCACATTGGTGACATGCACCTCATGGCAGTGGCCTTTCAACTCCTGTGGGTGCTGGCCACACTTGAATACAGTGGCATATGCCACAGTCAAAAGGACTCCACCACCAGATGGCCTGGAACCTACCCATGGAGGAGAGCAAAGCTGACTTTGACACTCTGTCTGCCCCACTCATTAGGAAGGAAGTGTGTTTTGACTTCCTTGCTTGTGCCTTTGCTTATTTTGAAAGGTGGGTTATCTGATTGATGGGATTGCTTTATGATAGAGGTGGATATTGAAATATCCACTGTGGAGCCTGTGGGTAGTGGTGTTGGGTTGGCCATTTGGCTGGGCATGCTCATTGCTGGTATCCCTGAAGCACTTGTTATAGGTATGCAACCACCTACAAACTTCAGGCAGGAAGGAATCGACGATGGTGCGGGATCGAGTCCAAGCTCTGTCAAGCCACGTCATGCCATGTGGCATCTTTTCTTGTTGGTTTCTTTTTTAGCACCTTCCACATTTATCTTTACAAGCGCACAAGATGGCGGACAACTGGTGCACGATCGAGTCTGATCCTGGTACGCTCTGGAGGGCTGCCGCGATTTGGAGATCCATCAGTGTTTTTTAATGATGCCTTTAACAGGTGTGTTTACCGAGCTCATTGAAGAGATTGGAGTCAAAGACTGTCAAGTGGAAGAACTCTATGTTTTGGACCAGGAAAACCTGCAGCGCCTCAAGTGCGTATCCTCAAAATTAGCGCATCAGTAGCGATCATCTGCAAATCTTGCTGCATACGGGAATGGTGGTGCTCATTTTGCGACATTTCTTCTGGCAGACCTGTGCATGGCTTGATCTTCCTCTTCAAGTGGCGTGCCGACGAATCGGACAACAGAGCTACCGAGAGCCCGTTCGATACCGACGTTTTCTTTGCCAATCAAGTGATCAACAACGCCTGCGCTACCCAGGCTATCCTCTCCATTCTCCTCAATGCCAGCAAGGTGGACCTTGGAGAAGAGCTTACCCAGTTCAAGGAGTTCTCGCAGGAGTTCCCTCCCGAGGTGCCTCATCGTCCTCTTGCCCGCCGCGTGTTGAAGGCGCTCACTCAATGCTCGTGTTGTGCGGCGCCCAGATGCGAGGCCTGGCCATCAGCAACAGCGACCTCATCCGCAGGGTTCACAACAGCTTCTCCAGACCCGAGCCTTTCATCTACTCTGGCGGTAAGCAGGACGAGTCCTCGGAGGACGTCTACCACTTCATCAGCTACCTTCCCTATAAGGGCCGCCTTTACGAATTGGATGGTCTGAAGAAGGGCCCCATTAA
Organism: Acanthamoeba triangularis; assembly: GCA_902749335.1. Lineage (NCBI taxonomy): Eukaryota > Discosea > Longamoebia > Acanthamoebidae > Acanthamoeba > Acanthamoeba triangularis. Next base: position 5,529 of record CACVKS010001355.1, read on the forward strand.
CCTTGGTACTGTCCTCTGTCGCGCTTTCCTCTCGTCCTCTATCTCACGTTCGTTTTGCCCTGTTAAACTCTCTTCAGGACCGTGCACGGAAGAGGACTGGCTGGAGAAGGTTTGCCCTGAGATTCAGAAGCGCATTGAGAAGTAAGTGTTTCATACGCTCGGCCGCTCTTGCACTTCCTTGCATACAGTAGTGCTGCCTCTTACCGTTGGTTCTCATCTTGGCCTCGCTAAATAGGTACGCTCGGTCCGAGATCCGATTCAACCTGATGGCCATCATCAAGAATCGCGTCACCGTGTACAAGGAACAGATCCAGGACTTCGAGAACCAGAAGGCCGATATCAACACCAGACTCATGGACCTGCAGGATGGTCCTGAGGCTGATAACCTGAGGCAGCAGCTTGCTTTGCTGAGTACGTGAGCGATGCATCTGAGCTTGTGGTGCTGTCCACTAAACGGTTGGCGCCTTTGTTGCTCGTACAGACGACCAAATCAGCACCTGTAACGAGGCGATCAAGCTCGAGGAGGACAAGAGGAAGAACTGGCGATTGGAGAACATCAGAAGGAAACACAACTACATCCCCTTCATCATGAACATGCTCAAGATTCTTGCAGAGAAGGGCCAGCTTGTGTACGTCTTCTTCGAGTCCTCTTTCTCGCGAACACTTTGGTTGGTGCTTACTCGCGTACTGGTCGAACTTGCAGTGACCTGGTGGAGCGGGCCAAGTCGAGGGAGGCCGAAGAGAAGGAGCGGAGGAAGGACAAGCAGTAAACGACCAGACCGTGGACCCGATTCACTGGCCACACAAGCCTCGCTACATTGTTTGCATTCTCTACTTCTTTGTCGGAGCAACAGCAAAAGAAAACAAAACAAATACTGCGCACGGACGTAAGGATGGCCGCGGCCCCACCATCTTTAGTTCCTTCGGGTTCGGGCACGTCGACCCTCTTATCTCCTCGACCCTCACCCGCCCCGCGCCTCTCCTATGAGCAGGAACTATGGGTACCCCCTTTGATCGCTTTCGTTCTCTCCCCCCCCGGTCAGGCGCCGCTCAGGTCATTTATTAGCAATTTAATTATTTTTTTTAAAAAAATGGCTGGTCACACTTAAATAATATATTTATTTACAATCATTTCATAACAGGGCGGGCTGGAGCTGGCGGAGAAGAGAGTGGAGGAAGGGCGGAAGACCTATCGCGAGGTGCAGTCCTTCATCGAGGAAATGATAGACCTGGAGCTGTCCTACGTGAAGGGCTTCAAGAAACTCTCCGCTCGCCAATCCCAATGTACCGAAGGAGGGTACGCGTCGCCGGGATTCGCACTTTGGTGTGCGGCTTGTAGTGTGGGCTGGTCATGTAATCGCTGACATCGCATTTGGTTGCGCTCTCGCCTCCTCCACCCTAGTACTCTGGGATCGGCCTGGCAGGCCTTTCGCAGTACTCTTCTCCCCAGCTTCCGCAATCTTGGAAGTGTGTACTGAGCCGGCTCACTCATATACAAACGTGCACAATAATTGTCACAGAGTATCTTCACATCAACGCCGACATGCACGCTTTGCTCATGGAACACTGGTTTATACTACACCGTTGTTGCAATGTGGCCTGGGCAGCACTCATCTTTCTCACTCACGCCCTATATGTCTGCAGGAGGAAGGCATCGTTTGCGCTGCAGGACCACTGCGCGCAGCAAACCAAGGCGACCATCAACGTACACTCACCTCCCTTTTGTTTGGCCCACTTGCCCTTGCTTGGGAGAGAGTCCCTGCCACTTCTCCCCGTCGGGCTGGTGACGATTGTCGTCAATTACTGCAGTATTTTGCCGAAGCCGCCAAACTCAACAAGGAGAGAGAAAAGGGGTTGGCCGAAGTCATGCGGGTACGCCCTCTTTCGCGGCGGTCAGTGAGAGTTCTCTTTCTTTCTACATTTTTCCTCATGTTGCTCACGACGGTGGATTCCACTCGTTACCCAGCTCAAGGCCAGGTACTACAAGGTCGCTCGCGAGGTACTACTTACGGCCACTTTCATGTTCTGACGTCGCCGGAGTTACTCAGGCAATGGTCTGTCTTCGTCTCTTCTCGTTTCAGGCCGAGCTGGCTAAACAGCAGTACGAGGGCGCTCAAAACGACTCCTCGATCGCCACCACCAAGCTGGTCAAGGTACCTCGAACCCGGTCGTCACCATTTCATCATCGGTTCCATCGTTAATCCGATCGAGTGACGCACGACGCACAATTCGCAGTTGAACGCTGTCCTGCAAGCACTCCTCAAGGAATGCGAGACATCAGAGAAACTCTACAGCAAGTAAGTAGTTTTTCACCCTCAACTGCACAGGGAGTGTGCTTGAAGACCGGACGGTCTGACACTTCGTTCTTTTTAGGGCGGTGGAGGATTTCAACGCGGAGCAGGAGCAGCACGTGCAAGAGACAAAGAAGATTTTGCACGTACGGAGCACCACGCATCCCACCCACCCCTCAATCCTCTTTAGGTTCCCTCTGGCTCAAGTGTGGCACCGTGTACACCGATGCAACAGGCGCTGGAGGCCATGGAGGAAAGTCGCATCGTCACCATGAAGTCCATCTTCGAGGTTTGTCGCTCTTCGCTTTCGTTCTTTTGGTGCCTGCCTGTGTTCAAAACACTGAAGCGAGTGCGTGGAACGAGCAGGAGGGGTGCATGACGTGGGGCGGGAGCTTCACTCACCAGCCCGAGGCCCTCGGAGCCGTCCAGAAGATCATCAAAAACATCGACAGCCAGAAGGACATCCAGAACTGGATCCTCAGCAACAGGTGCGCGATTACAATAATGATTCTTATTGTAATTGCTAACGTTTGGCTTACGCGACGCTAGGACTGGGCAGAGCTTGCCTGCGCCGTTGGCCGTGGAGCCCTGGCAGCCCGCATCCAAGTTCCGGAGGGACAGGTGCGGGAATCGCAGCCGGGGTTGATGAAAGTGGCCTTCCTTTCGGCTGACCTTTGTTGCTCATGGTGGTGTAGATCTTCGTCGGGCAACTCGGTGCGGTTCAAGTTCAAGCCCGAGGGCGTGGGCACCGTCATTGTGAGCACCACCTCTGGCGTCGTCCCCACAGCGAGTACGCTTTCTGATCTGCAGCCAACAACTTTAACTATAATCAATCACATATAATCAACACCATATAAGCAATAATGTGTTCTGATAGTATCGATGATCATTTTCCAGACTCGCCGCCCATCAAGCGTACAAGGGAAGAAGTGAAAAAGGAGGAGGCCGAAAAAGAGAAGACTGCAGAGCGCGACGAACCGACGGAAAAGCGATTCCCTCGCGTCCGGGTCCTGTACCCATATGAAGCAGAGGAGGAGGGCGAGCTCAGCATCAACGCCGGCGACGTCATCACCGTGCTCGAGAGTATGCTCAACACAGGCTTCGCTCGTTTATTATTATTCAGCTTCGCGCTCACCTTCTCTCTTTCTCTCTTTCTTATTGTGCGACTGTAACTAGTCGAGGAAGAGGGCTGGTGGAAGGGCGAGATCGACGGCCGGGTGGGCAGTTTCCCCTCCAACTACGTCCGGCCACTCTCCACGACCTCTATGTCGGCCTCGACCTCCAGCGACAGCTTCAGCGCCATTGTTAGCAACGACGACAGCGACTTTAGCAGCGACAGCCGAGATAGCAAAGGGAAGCCACACCAGCAAGCCAGAGGCGCGCCGCCATCAGGCCGCTCGCTGGCCGACTTCCGCTCGAGCGTCGACCTCGCGTCACCGCCGCTCTCGCCCTCGTCGTCCTACACGGCGCTGTCCACCTCGTCGCCCTCGCTCCTCACCTTCCTCGAACAGCAGAAGCAGCAGTCGTCGGCTTTGCCGAGCCCCGGCTCGTCGCCCATGCGCGGGAGCGAAACGAAGCGCGGCGGGAAGCTGGTCCGGACCGGGGGGCAGCGGAGGATCGTCAAAGATGGCGACCAGGAGGACGATGACGTCGATACCACTTTGAACGGCGCCAGTGGAGGCGGTACTGGTAATGCCGCGCTGGAGCGGCCGACGCTCGGCACGCTGCCGATACCCATACCCGTACCGGACCCAGCCTCGGTGATCATGAGGGATCAGCCCCAGGCCACTCTCTCGCTATCTCCCGAAGCCACGCCGCCGTCGGCTGTCGCCCCTGTGGACGAACCTGGATTCGAATGCGTGGTACGAGCTGACGTTACCCTTGCGAGTCGAGTCTTGCAGTTCGTTTCGTTCTGTCCACGCAGAGATGTGTTTGCTCAACGCGTTGTCTCCCACGCGCAGGTCCTGTTCGACTTCGAAGCCGAGAATGAGGACGAACTCACCATCCGAGGTACGTACGCCCACCCCCCGCTTTCCTTGGTTCATTAGCTGATGATGCGCTCCCTCGCGCGCGTGTGTGTGTGTGTGTGTGTGTGATCGATCCACAACAGTCGGCGAAATGCTGCGAGTGACCGAGGAGGTAGAGCAATGGTGCGCATCCGCCCCTCTTGCCGCCATCCTCTACAACGTGCGACGCCGCTCACCCCTCACTCTTCTTTGATCCATCGCTCCCAGGTATGTGGGTGTGTTCCCCGACGGACGCACCGGCATGTTCCCCTCCAACTACGTCCAGCGCACGGACGGCCTCTAGAGACATCACTCTTTCGAGAGCTCTTTATTTATTTATGATTTCCGATTGTTCTGCCGAACAGAGGACCTATCTAAGCTCTAAGGCATATATATGTTTGGGATACTTTAAATGTTGTTGTGGTAGTGGTTCATCGCGAATTGGTTGCGCAGTATCTGGTGGGCCAGTAACCGACCGCCGGTGTTTCGCCAATTTTCGATTCTCTTCCGACCGAAAAGAAAGTAAATCGTAACCAACCATGCCCTCTCGCCAGGACCACCCGAGAGCCAGCACACAGGCCCGCCCTATTACACGACCCCCCTTGCAGCACTGAGGGTACACACTTTTGGAAGAGAAAGACAGACCTCAGGCCGCGGACGACTACTCTCACTCGTTTGAGGGAAGGGGATGAAGGAAACGGCACCTCTGGGTACGGCGACCCACAACCATCAGGAACTATACGACGACCAGAACCACGCGAGCATGAACGGAAGTGCGACAAAGAACGAAAGCGGAGGAGAAGCGAAGAACCAAAGCGGAAAAGAAATGCGAGGGGGTGGGATGGAGGCGGAAG
>CACVKS010001356.1:0-10677 GCA_902749335.1 Acanthamoeba triangularis
CCCCTCCGCAGAGCCCCTCTCGGCTGACCAGTCCGCTCTGGCGCGCGCAGGGTCGCCCACCAAGGGCGAGAAGCCCAAGCTGCAAAAATCGTACAGCACTGCTAGTACGCAGAGCCTCCGCTTCTCCCTCCCTTCCCTCTCCCCACTCTCGGCCCGGTTGGGCCGATCGACACTCACACGTGTCCAACGCCACACACACTCTAGCTATCTGGAGAGGTGAAGACGAGGCCACATTGAGAAAGAGGTGCGGACACTCGCGGCAATGCCGGTGGGTATATTGCTCACCAGCGGGGGCGTTGATGTCGGGACTGTTCCGACGGCGGAGCGCAGGCAAAACCTGGAGCGGCAGAGCAGCATGCAGCAGCTGTACGGCATGGAAGCCGAGATCGCCAAGAAGATCGAGAAGAAGACCGAGCCGCTCATCGAGCCCATGTGCAAGTGGCTTTATGAAGTCGTGGGCGAAGAAGGTAACCCCTGGACCCGGTGGGGAGCTACTACTACTACGGCTCGATGTCGTGCGTGTCGTGCCCTGCCCGCCCTAGCGTCCCTTACCCCGATCTATTCACGCCCCTCGCAGCCGCCGGCAAACAGTTTCCAGACAGTCTCAAGAGCGGCCGTCTGCTGTGCGCATTGATGAACAAAGTGTGGCCGGGCATCATACCGGATGTCCACACACGACCCATTGCCCTCCTCGAGCGGGTGCCCTCCTCCCCTCTGCTCTGCCTCTCTCTGGGCGTGGGCCGTATTGCGTGTTGCGTGTGGCCAGTCAGAGATCAAAAAGGTGGGTGTACAAGACTCACCACCACTCCACTCCGCCCACTCCACGTTTTCGCAGGAAAACATACAAAAGTATCTCGACGCGTGCGCCAAGATGGGCATCCGGAAGGACGATCTCTTCGGCATCAGCGATCTCTACGATGAGGTACCGATCATTCCCCCACCACCTTTTTTTTTGGTGTTATTTTCGTTTCCGACCCCCTCTATGGCTTGCCTTACGTGGGTCGCGCCTGCCTGGTCCGCCCACCGGTGGCGGGCTGTCACTCCGTGTCAACTGTCGGTCGGCTGGCCATTGGTCACCGGGGATCGTTAATGGGTGGGATTTGGGACAGCACACACGACACCACAACTTCTGACAAGTGTAATCATCCACCGTTGTTGGTGATGTGTGCGCGCGTGCGTTGTGTGTACCGTGTGTGCCGTCTATCACAGAAATACCTCGCAGGCGTGGTGCAGAACGTGTACGCTGTGGCGCGCTACGTGCAGCAGCGCAAGTCCTGGGACGGACCCATCCTCCAACCGCCCCCCGTCGAGAAGCCCGCCGACTGACGCGTCATCGAAGGACTCGTACTGCGGTGCCGCAGTGAGGTCAATCAGTTGTAGTTGTGGTGCAGTTGTCCCGCCATCGGGTTGGGCCGGTACGGGGACGTCAACTGCAAGCGAACTTTCAGCGCAACACAACTTTCCCTGGATACGTGGTGCTTTATCCAACAAATCCCGGTAGGACACGTTGGCGCTCGAGAAAGTGAGAAGAGGGAGCCGTGCAACAGGCGCGCCAGTGCGAGATCGCGAGTAGCGCTGAGGCCCAGTGGCTGCGCGGCGAGGGCCATGTACTGTCGTGTCTCGATTCCGGTTGGGCGTCTCCCCCGTGCGGCACCACGAAAAGGGTGGGGGCCACAGTTGTCTCTCCCTCCTCGCCTGCCAGCAGCTCGCTCCCTCCTCCACGGATGCGGCACCACAAGCCTGCCGCCCAACAATCACCACTCTCTTCTTCCCACTACTCCACCACCTTTACCTGGGCCATGAGTGCTGCGGCCACCTACTCCCCTTCTCCACGACCCGCGCCACCTCTGCCAGTGCCGCGCGAACCCAGGTTTGGCCTTCAATCTCACCAGCAGGTGACGTCAGATTAACTGGTTTGGTATGGTTTGGTTTGGTTTTGGATGTGAACACAGGGCAATGATGCAGATGGGCGCGCAACCTCCGGCCCGTACGGTCTACCAACGCGCCCTCAAGCCCAGCCCGTGCGTCTACTTCATCGTGCCTGCGCTACCCGCTGTTGGTACGTTTGGGCCGGGTGGTAAGGGGAGAACAATCCACCCGCCATCACCACCACCATCACCACAAGCGAGCAACACCAAAAGCGTACGCCCGCGCTTACATCCGACATAATGTCGCACAACAGAATCCTCGCAGTTCCGACAGCTGCGGCTGCTCCGCCAAACCCTCGACCAGCCCGACGTTGGCGGCGGAGTGTGGGTCGAGGCCGGGCTCGTCGACGAGCAGGGCAACCGCCTCGCCGCCTCCCTCGACGGAATTACGGCCGTTCGCCTCCAAAAGGTGCCCTTTTTAGCGCCTAAGAGAAGAATCCCCCATTTTTGTGATTGGGCCGAGGCCTCAGCGTGTGCTCGGCGTGTGCTTACCGTGTGCTCTGCGTCACTGCGCGTGTGCGCATTGCAGAGCGGGTGGCACGATGGGGTGTACACGGCGACGTTCAAGAAGATCAAGCTCCTCGTCACCTCACAGCAGAAGGCCGGCTCTCAGTTCTGCCTGCGCTTCACCCTCAAATGCGCCTCGCTCGACCTCGGTCCGCTCGGCGCGATGGCCGTGCTGTCCAACCCGATGGCGGTCTTTTCGCACACCCAGTACCTGGGCGGGTCATCGCCCGGTTCCTCCTCCACCGCCGCCTCCTCGTCTTCATCTTCTTCATCGCCCATCGCCCGCAAGTACGCCCACAACCCGGTGGGCCTGCAGCTCAAGGTGATGGAGATGATTCACGTGCGTACACCCAACCGACCGACCACCGAAATGAAGATGAGAAAAAGCGCGAGGCGAAAAGCGGCCACGACCTAATCTCGACGACGTGCTATCTTCGCTTGCAGGGGTGCAAGGTGTTGGGCGGTTCCGAGGAGGTCCTGCACCAGTGCGTCGACGCTGTGTTCGGCAGCACAACCGGAACCATTCCTGAATCTCTACTGAGTTTCCGTTCCACGGAGCCTGGTGGTAACCCAGCAACAACTTTATCGGGCGAAGAAGCGCCAGGTCGAGCAACGTCGGGGCCACCCGCTACCACCACCCGACGCGACCTCTTCGACGCGGGAGCAGAAATCGACCACCATCACACTGCTGCCACCAACCGCGCACATCCGTTGACAACGCTCTTCGACGCGGCCGACACCCTGATCTCGTCGGCCCCCTCGTCATTGGCCACTCACTACGCGGTCTTTAACGACAGCAACAATCATCACGTGTCGTCGCACCTCCACTCGTCGGCTGACGAGTCGACACTTCTCCCTCCGCCCCAGCCTACATCGTCTCACGGCAAGAGGCCCCGCGGGCTGGACGCCCCTGCCACAACCTCCAGCCAACCAGAGCTGCCGGCCCCGCCACAGCTCCAGCCGCTGCTGCCGTCCGTGTCGTCGGCCTTCCGCATCGTGCAACGCCCAACGGCAGCGCCGGCGCTGCTTCCTTCACTTCCCTCCATCTTCCCATCCCTCGCGTTCTCATCACGACCGCCGCCGTTACCTGCTTCGTCATCATCGCCATCGCCGTCGTCACCGCAGGACGTCGTTGGGCCGGCATCGCTGCGCGGCCTCCTCTCGCTGTTGTGCGAAAAGGTGGCGAGCGACAGCAATCAACGCAAGCACCCGTGGCCAGAGGGCGGCGCCATCGACCACCAGCGACCGCCACCGAGCGCGAAGAGACGGCGAACCAACGTTGGCGCGCGGGCGAGATCACCCGACAGATCACAGCGCTGAGTCGCCGCATTTGTAAATATAAAGCAGCATTGATGTACTCTAGGGTGTTGAGAGGTCCTAAGCGGCGGCAGTCTCCTTGAGGCATCGGACGCACTGGCAGACGAAGTTGTACTCGAGGAGGTCGGCCTGCCGTTCGGCCAACGGTCGGTCGTTCTCGATGTAGCTGTGGGTCAGCTCCTCGCCCTCGGCAATGTCGCGCAGCGCCACCACCACCGCCTCCCGATTGCGCCCGAACTTGACTAGCGTGTTGGGCTCACACGAGTGCTGTTTCGCGTGAGAGTAGATACAGTCTCGGTTAGCCCATTGAAAGTGTATGGGAGGGCGGCGAAAGGGGGGCGTACGTTCATCATGGCCGCAATGGGGAAGAGGCCGAAACCCTCAAACGGAGGGAACAGCTCCACCGGCTTGTTATCATCTTCCTCTTCGGCCGTCTCCGCTTCACTGTCGGACTCCCCCTCCGCCTTGCTCTTGCCCTTGCCCTTCCTGTCTTCCTCCTCTTCACTGTCTTCATGGTGCTTCGCTTTGTCCTTCTTGTCGTGGACGTGATGGTGACCCGAACCGCCGTCGGCGTCTTCGTCGTCGTCGTCGCATTCGTCGCCATCGTCCTGCACCTGTTCGACCAGCGTGAGCAGCTCCGACATAGCGTTCAGCCTCTCCCAAGTGTTCTGCGTTGCGTGTGCATCGGCGAACGACGGCAGCTCGCCATTACCCAGCTCGCCAAGAGCCGGTTCTTGCGCCTGTGCCTCCCTGCGGCGACCAATCACTATTAGCTGTGTGTCGTGCGTGCGTGCGTGTGTCGTGTGTTCCGGAAGGAAGGCCGGCAGGACGCACGAAGGGAAGAGGTGGTCGTGGAGGAGTGTGGCGTAGGTCTGCAGCGGCGACACAATGCGGATGGCGTTCTGGTTCATTTCGAGGAGCCCCAGCAGGTGCGAGTAGAAGTCGGGCGTGAACAGCTCCGCCAACGGCCCCTTGCCTTGGCCTGGTGGTGTGAGTCGTCGTGTGAGTCGTGGTCGCGTCGCCAGCGCCATCGCCATGACAGTACCTTCGGTGAAGAACGGCGAGGGAGGGAGGAAGAGGGCCATCGCGAGCGAGGTGTAGGACTCGTCGAGCAGTTGCTGCAGCACCTCCTGCGAGAAATCGTCTTCGTCTTCGTCTTCGTCACCACCGTCGTCGTGGTCGTGCGCGGCTGCCTTGCGCGACTGTCGGGCGGCGGTGATGACCTCGAGCCAGGGGCGATGGCAAAACGAGTCCATGAAGCGCTGCGCGTACCCTAGATCCAACCCGCCGTCGGCCTCGGTGGCGCCTGCATGTTCACACGGCATGCACCGCGCCTTGGATTACTTACCTAGACGTGAAGCGAATACAACGATCGAGGCGCCATGCGAGCGTGGTGCGTACGGATGGTGTTGAAGACCCGGACGACGACGTGGGCGGCCAGGAGGAAGAGCTCGTTGTGCTCGACCGCGTGCTTCTTGAACACGACAAGCGGGTGCAGCTCGGAATCCACGCGACCCACACACAGGGCTTCGTGGTGCTCGGCGTAGGCCGCATCCCTGCAGCGCTCGCTGCAGTACATCTCCCCGCATGCGTGCCAACACTCCACAACATCTGTCCGCAAGAGCACGCCTTCGGGCAGCGGTGTGACTTCGTCGTCCTCGTCCTCGTCCACTCTGCAGGCAAAATGATTAATCAATAATTGCTTAATCTAATTGCTGGCCATCCATCGCGCTGGCGGTGGTACGGCTGCCGTACCCGAGAATCGCCTCCGTTTGCTTTCGATGCCAATTAAATTGGGCCTCGAGCGATTGAAGGAAGGTGAAGCAGTGGCTGCACGTCCAGGCGCGGTGCCGGTTCGACACGTCTTGAACGGCGACGAAGGGCAGTTCCTTCATCACTGCTGCTCCGGCGGAGAAGCATCGAAGTGAGAAGGCGCCTCGTCCCTTGTCCTCATCTTGTTTTGATGCGTCCGGAGCAGCCGAGGGATCGACAAAACGAACCTCCACCTCCTCTGGCAGGCCGCTGGCCACAACGGGAAGCAAAGATGAGCGGGAGGCGTCTGTCGTGGCCATCTTCTCGCTCATATGTTGGTTTTCTTTTGCATGTTTTCTTTCCGTTCCCGCGCAATCGCTGCCCCCTCACATTCTGGGGTAGAAGCAATTTAATCTCTTTACATCTGCAACACATTCCAAGGCACCTGGCGGGCCTGCCGGTGCGTCTGCAAGCTTATGAGCGCATCCTAACGACGCTGTCAGTCTCCTCGCCCTGAGTTATAGATAGGTGTGAGAGTTTGCCGTGCAAAGAACACCAGGGAGGGAATGTGGCGCACCTCAGGAGGGATGTAGGCCTTCCACTTCTCAAGCCTCTTCATGTACTCCTGATAGATGAAATAATTGGTATTTAAGAGGGGGGCAAAAAGAATTCACCCGTGGAGCCGAGCGATTTACCTCAGCCAGGGGGCGGCACTTCTTGCGATAGTTTACACCCTCCCTGTAGTAGCACTGCGACAGCTGGGTCTGCAGTTCGGCCATTTCCTCGGTTGCGACGATGTGCTCCACCACGCGCTGCCTCATCGCCTTCTGGTAGGCCACGGGGTCCTCCGTGTCGAAGTCAGAATCATTAAAATCGGGCACAGCTCGTCCGCTCGACATCTTCCTTTCGCCTCCAATGATGAGTCAATGGAATGAAAACAAATGAGTTTGTCCCTAAATCAAATCGTAATTCATTTCTCTGCTTTTCCTTTCTCAGGATCACACGGAAAATGCAGCCGCTTGCTTCTTGGCCTGGGCCAGGGCGCACGCGATGGGCTCCTCCATCTCCCGACGCTTGAAGCAGCGCGCCCAGTCGGTTAGGGTCTCACCCTCCTTGTCTATAATGTCGCATCGGGCGCCATACGCAACCAGCAACCAGAAGAGATCGTGGCTGCCTATGCGTGCGGCGGTGATGGAGACGATGATGAGACAAAGGTAGAGCGAAAGGAAAGAGAAGAGACATTACCTCGGGCGACGGCGTTGTGGATGGGGGTGACCTTTAGCTTGTCGCATGCGTTGGGCGATGCTCCGTGCTTGAGGAGGAAGGCGGCAGTGGCGGTCTTCCCGGCATAGACGGCCAAGTGGAGCGGCGTCGTGCCAAAGTGGTTGGCGGCGTTAACCATCTTCTTGTCGTATTCGATGAGGGCCTGCACTACACCGCTATAGCAGACGACGCTGTGATGAGATCGTTGTGGATAGCGGATAGGGGCAGAGGAGAGGGTACGTGTGTCCATTGACGGCGGCAATGTGGATCGCCCTGTTGGCATCCGTGGCCTTCTCGTCCGCCTTCACCATGACGGGGAACAACTGGCGGATGATATGCGCGTGGCCAGCTTCGGCAGCCCTTAAGCGAGGAGAGCTGACATGATGAGATCGAACACTCCCTACGCAACGCAAATCTTTCGCCAAAAGAGCGGCTGTACCGCGATAGCAGTTCGCATTGGACCTGTTCGTCCGGCCACAGCTTACGCTGGTGAAGCACGGTCTGTATGTACGTCAGGTGGCCGTGTGAAGCTGAGTAGACACTGGAGTGAGCGACCAAAAGAAAGAAGCGATGCGTCAAGTCCTCCATACCTGCCCAATAGAGACGATTGCCGATCCTTCGCCGAGAACCAGTGCCCTGCATCTGCTTGACGTTGTCGAGCATGAGCGTTCTCCAACACCTCTCGCCTTCAACAACGGCGAGCGGACCACCAAAATGCCTCTCGTAGAGCCGCTTCCACAAGACTGGTAGCGAGTAGAGACTGAGCACAGAAGCTTGCAAGTTGATGAGACTGCAATAAGGTACCATTATCCTCAAGAATGGCGCCAAGAAGCTCACAGCAGGTTGCGGCCAAAGAGAAGATCTAGAGATGAAGGACTTCTTAGACAGAGTAACGTGGCAAAGGTGGTGCAGTACCTCTTCGGTTGGCAGAAACGAGACGATGTGCGCCAGGCACTCTGGCGGGAGGAGTACGAGCAAACTGTCGGGCTGCGAAGCTTCGTCGGCAGTTAGATCCTGCGACTCTCCTTCCATGCCCGCGAGCGCTTCTTTCACCTTCGCCACGGCTGCCGCGCTCAAGAACAGCTTTTGTTTGCGCAGTAGAGCAAACGCCGCTTCTTCTCTCATCTCGAAAGAATGAAGCAAAATTCCACAGATGATCTCAGCCCTCGTTGTCAACTCCTCGCTTAGCCCCAGGCGCTGCCGGATCAGGACGAGCGTGCCTGCCTTGTACGCGAACATTTGTTTTGGCCCCATCATCCCTCTCTTCATCGAGCTTCGAGTCTGGCAGCCGATTTTTGCCACATCCTTCGTCGTCATCTTTGTTGCAAGTCGCCTCCTTCTTCTGCTTCGCCGCGGTGCCAGTGCAAAAGTAGCGGCTGTCCGCTCGCCAACGCGCTACACGCAACTCCATCTTCCTTTGCCTGCGTTTTGTTTTCCCGCCCTTTTGTGGCCTTCTTTTGTTGGAGTTTTTATTTGTGGCGCGAGGTCGACTGCGCTTACTTGCTCCGCACCTTCTTCCACTTGAAGAGCGTCTTGACGTTGCCCTTGCTGTCCTCAACCTTCATTTTCTTCACGCCGACGCCCTTGCTCATCATCACCTGCCTTTTGGACGACACCTTCTCCACGATATGGCCCAGCGACTTTTCCCTCTGCAGCCTCTGCTGCAACTCGCTGTACTGGCGCTTTCGCGAGCTGCCGATGGCCGCCGTTAGTCCTGCCATCGCTGGCGTGGTGAACACCTCCTGAGACCATGAAGAGAGAAGGGCACGTCAGTCTTGACCACCTCGCGATCATGCGCTCGTCAACAGGATGGCTGAACCTCGGATTGCAACTGCTCAAGAGTGGGGCGATTGAAGCGGCGATCAACAAGCTCGGGCAACGTGTTGAAGTAGTTCTCGGGCTGGAAGGTGAGAGCCTCGTCGAACGTATCCACGAAGATCGTGTGCTTGTTTGCTGGCTTGGCGCTCGACCCAAGAAGATGGAGGCTGCTCTGCAAGCGTTCGATTTTCTACGCGAGAGAAGAGTCAAGACGTGGAGAGAGTGAGCACACGCATAAGTCAGGACGGAAGAGAGAAAGAGAGAGAGAGAGAGAGCGCGCGCGCGCGCGCTGGCGCGGGGTGGTGGCACCTTTTTCTCGGTCTGGCGAGCTGCAACGTAGTACATCATATCTTGCGTTTTCATGTTTACCATTTGCTTTTGAGTGCGCTGCTTGCCGCGCCTTGTTCTCGAGTGTACACCTCCCTTTTGTGTTACGTATACGGTTTTAACGAAGAAAACATCGTAGGTAAATTAAAAAAATGCATTAAATCGCCAAAATGAGCCATACGATGAAATTTGAGAATTTAACATACCACCGTCTTGGATTTGATCATCTTGAAATAGAACTCATCTGGATTTCTGTTGGCCGCCTTCACACGCAGGTTCTTGAGGACGGTCTGCTTCCTCTTGTAGTCGCGAGCGCGGAGCTTGTAATCCTTCTTCTTTTCGAGCAGGCCATACCTTTGCCTCGCGCGAGGCTGCGCTCTTTCCTTGTGCGCACGTTGTAGATCCTTTACAAACGACATGGTGCCCTATATGCGCTCAATTGTGCCGAATTGCCAAGATGTGAGTGATTTCGCACCGGCACTTTTCCAGGTCTTTGTTTCTCTTTTCTTTCCTGTCCATCACGTTGCTCAAATCGCGCTGCCTTCGACAGAGAAAGCTCCGCTTCCAGGTTTGGCGCCTTTTTTTCCAGTTATTTCCCTGTTCGGCAGATTGCGGCCAATGGGTGTGCGTGGCGCCAAACACACTGTGCAGCAACCCCGCTAATCTTTTTTTCTTTGTACGTTCCTCCTCACAAGGACATCCATACCCCCCTACTCTCCTTCCGATCCGGTAGCTTCGTCGTATCAACCATGAGGGAAATCATCTCTATCCACATTGGTCAGGCTGGCGTGCAAGTCGGTAACTCGTGCTGGGAGGTGCGTAGTCGTTCTATTTCTAATTGATAGTCCTGGCCAGCAAACTTGCTAAAACTTGAATCTCTCGGTGCAGCTTTACTGCCTGGAGCACGGACTCAACCCTGACGGTACTCTTCAAGAGGGCAAGACCTCGACGCCGCTCGCCTTCAGCACCTTCTTCAGCGAGTCGGGCAGCGGCAAGTACGTGCCGAGGGCTGTGTACTTCGATCTTGAGCCTTCGGTACGCCGATGTCGCTAATTTCGCCAAATTACTCTCGCATGGAAAAGATATCCAGCTTACCACAAGCCCATTTTGCATCGGGATTTAGGTGGTCGATGCCGTCAAGCAGGGTCCCCAGGCTAAGCTCTTCCATCCGGAGAGCCTCATGAGCGGCAAGGAAGATGCTGCCAACAACTACGCTCGTGGTCACTACACCACCGGCAAGGAGTACGTCGAGACCGTCGTCGACAAGATCCGCAAGCTCACTGAAGATTGCGAGGGCCTCCAGGGTTTCTTGGTTTTCCACTCGGTCGGCGGTGGTACCGGATCCGGCTTCGGTTCTCTGCTCCTCGAGCGTCTCTCCGTCGATTACGGCAAGAAGAGCAAGCTCGATTTCTGCGTGTTCCCCTCGCCCCAGATCTCGACCAGCGTCGTTGAGCCCTACAACTCCGTTCTCAGCACCCACGCCCTGCTCGAGCACACCGATGTCGCCTTCATGCTCGACAATGAGGCCATCTACGACATCTGCCGCGACAAGCTGCGCCTCGAGCGCCCCACCTACCAGAACCTCAACAGGCTCATCGCTCAGGTCATCTCGTCACTGACCGCCTCGCTCCGATTCGACGGCGCCCTCAACGTGGACATCAACGAGTTCCAGGTCAACTTGGTGCCCTACCCTCGCATCCACTTCCTGCTCTGCTCCTACGCTCCGATCGTTAGCCCCGAGCGCGTGAATCACGAGAAGCTCTCC
>CACVKS010001357.1:0-10676 GCA_902749335.1 Acanthamoeba triangularis
CGACACACACGACACACACGACACACACGACACACAACGATACGACACGCAACGACGCGTGAGTTGGTGGAGCGCGCGATGGGGCGCGTGGTCGTGCGGGTACCGGTCTTCTCGAACACGGCCTGCGCCACAAAGTCGCTGATGTACTGAATGGCGCCCGACGTCACCACCTGCCCCGTGTAGAGCCATTCAGAAAAAACGTTACTATATTTAGATATTATTATTTATTATTATACATAAAATATTATATATTATTTATGCGGAATAATAAATAGAATCGAAAATAAAAGTAGAAAGAAGGGGAGGAGAAGGAATATAAAGTGGGGCGTGGTGTGCCTTGGTGAGGAAGGGCTTCTCCTCGAGAAGGCGGAGGTAGCCGGTCCACAGCTGCCCCACCGACGCCGTCAGGGCCGACGACGAACAAGAGCCCGATGCCGACGACGGAGAAGAACCAGAAGGACGTGACGACGACATGCTGCAGCTGTTCGGGTCCGGAAGATGGGGATGAGAGAACAAAAAATCTGAGGCCTCTCCGGAAGAGGAAAAAACAAAAAATTATAAACACTTTGAATTCTTGAAAGATGACGTCACACCTGTCGGTGTCGGCACTTCGGRGGTGTCGGCAGTTCTGATTTCTTGGATTTGGCTTCGAAGATCAGAAGTGGCAGGAGATTGCACTAGAAGAAGCTACGCGTCAGAATGCAGAAAATGGGTCACGTACGTGGCAGAAGATTCATTCGGAATAGATCCCTCGCGTGCGAGTGAAGGAAGGGAAGAAGAAACGCAGACTATAATCACTAAGAACAGAACTGAGATGACGGACAAGCGCCCCCTTCTTGGTGCGGAGAAGCAATATCACTACAAGGTGGTGATCGTGGGCGATTCATTCACGGGCAAGTCATCCCTGCTATCGCGCCTCTCCGACAAGGAATTTGAACGAGCCTATGCCCCCACCATCGGCGTCGATTATGTACGTTTGCCTAGCTCCACACGCTCACGATCGATCCGAGGATTAAAAACAACGAAATATCATCCTTGCACTGAGTTTGCATGCTGAGAAATCGGGCTTTATATGAGGATCTCTTGCTACACTCTTTCTATGTCCATTATCTACCACTTTTGCAGCTATCTCACTTGTTTCATCTTTTACAGAAAGTGCATCAGCTGCGAAACGTGCAGGGCAAGAACGTCAGGCTCTCCCTGTGGGACAATGCGGGCGATTCGAAGTTTCGTTCCATCGTGACCAACTACTTCCGCGGCGCTGAGGGCGTTCTGCTCGTGTACGACGTCACCAACCCGGCCTCTTTCGCCAATCTCAAGACGTGGCTCGCCGAGATCGACAACAAGATCGTGCCCGGCTCCGCTACGGTGTGCGTAGTGGGCAACAAGATCGATGCGCCGAGGCGGGCTGTGAGCCGCGACGACGCCCGAAGCTGGGCCTTCGAGCGTGGCTTCCAGTACATGGAGTGCTCGGCCCTGAATGGAACGAACGTAGAGGAGTGCTTCGTCTCGGTGGCGACGACGCTGCTCAACCACGCCCTCGAGCGCGAGGAAGCCGAGGAAGAGGAGAAGCTGCGGCGGGCGGCCGCGCAGAAGAAGAGTTCTACATTCGCCGCCTTCTTCCAACGACAGCGAGAACCTGTTGTGGGCGAGGAGGCCGTGGGCGTGGTGGATGGTCCGGCGGGCCGTTGCGGCCTGAGCAGCTACTTTTGCTTCCTGCCTCGGTGGCACTGAGACCAGCCAACTTCCCTCCCAATCCCGACTGACTGATGTACATAACCCACTCATAACACACAAAGAGAAGAAGAAGCTTTCTGTCGATCCCTGTGTCCTACGCGGAAATGAAAGCGAGGTGGTTGGCCTGACGTTGCTCAAGTGGAGCAACATTCATAAACTGCGCCAGGGGGAAGGAAGAACAAACATCATGGGGCTGTGCATCACGAGGATGAAGCGCATGTGCTGCTGTTGCTGCCAACAGGGGAGCTTCCAGTCCAAGGTGTGATGCAGCCTCTTGTCCCCAAAGCTCATGTGCGGCACTGACAGGAGGGGCATTTTAGGGCGGGGTGGTAGCAGCCAAGGCCAAGCAACGAGAAAAGACACGCACTGCTGACGACGCCAGCAAGACCTCCGGCCCTGCTTGACGCTGCTCTGTCAGAGAGCCCATAACGCACTTGTCCTTGGCCTTGTCCCTTCGCCATGGGTCCCTTGCACCCAAGCCTTCCTCTTTTTTTGTTTCACTTGGAGTGGGATTGTATTTACACAAGCGCGGGGCGCTACAGGAGACAGCTTTACACAAGGTGGGATAGAGAGAGAGAGGGGGACAGGGGAGAAGGAATTACACTGTACACACACTCACTCGAGATGGGCCGTTCACATACAGATTACAGGAAATTGGGTGTTGCAGGTTTGGCCGTCGATCTAGAGTGACTGGGACTGGGACTGGGAGAGGCCGCTGTTGTTGAGGCCGTTGCTGCTGCTGCTGCTGTTGAGGTTGTCGTAGGGCCACGAGGCGAAGATCTCGTTGTAGAGCTTGTTGGTGTCGATGTCCTGCGAGAACTGGCCGCTCTTCCGCTCGCCCTCGTCCGCCGCTGCTCCCTGCTGCGGCATTCCCCCTTGCAGGGTCGGTGGTTGGAGCTGGATCATCTGCCCCAGCGGCATGGTCATGCCCTCGTAGCCGGTGAGGTAGGGCAGCGACGGCAGGCGAGGAGTCGAGGCCGAGCCGAACGAGCCCACGCCCGGCGCCGGCAGGCCCAGGTCGACCACCTGATCGGCGAGCTCCGACGACGACGACGGCTCGGGCTTGACGTGGCGCATCGAAGAGGGCAGCGGGAGTGGCGTGGCGTCGTAGGCCGAAGTGGGCAGACCGCCGGTGGTGGCGAGGCCGAAGCTGCCCATCATGCCCGCGGCGGCGAGGTGGCCCAGCAGGTCGTTCATGGTCTCGCGGTCGGGGCACCCGCGCACCGTGCGGCGCACGGTCTCGGTTCGCTGCTCGCGCGGCAGGGCGCCAAACGAGCGGACCAGCGTTGCGAAGCTCTCCTCGAACGATGGTGCCGGTCCCTCCGCCGCGTGGTTGTTGTTGTGCGTGCCCTCGCTCTTGGCAGCGGCGCTGCCCAAGTCCTTCGCGTCGCGCTTCTGTCGCTTGGCCGCCGGCTCGCCCGGTACGCCCTCTCCGCTGAAGGCCCTCTGCTGGGGCTGCGGCTGCATGTCTGCCCCTCCGTCGGCGGCGGCCAGGCGCTGGAGGATGGAGAGGAGCAGCTGGTGGTGGGTCTCCGACTGGGACTCGATGCGCTGCAGGTACTGGATGACCTCCTCGGTGAGCGGGCGCCGGGAGGCGGCCGAGGCGGCGCCGCTGGCGGTGGTCTGACGCGGCTTGGCCTTGCCCTTGAGCTGGAGCTCCTTGCTCACGACGCGGATGGGCTGGGAGACGGCGACCAGGCCGAGATCGGCATTGGCGATCTTGATGAGGAAGAGGCTGTGCTCGTGCTGGGAGGAGAGGACGTGTAGCACTACGACGAGCGTGAGGCGGTCGCCGGCATCGTTGACGCTGTACTCGAGCACCTCGAGCGGCCGCGTCTTGACGAAGCTCACCTGGCGCTCCTCGAGGCCTCGACCGCCGTCGGCGTAGTCGTACAGCAGTACCGCAGTAATAACGAATCGATTGAAGTTGATGATGCTGCGGTCGAAATTGCCGACGAGGGCCAGCTCGAGCTTAAAGGGCGAGCCCTTGATGCACGAATGCACCACCTTGGTCTGCCCATTCACGAATGACACGTCGTGCGTGACAGACTCCTGCTTCACAATTTGGAGTCGCACATCGAGGGGTGGTCGTGCGGCCGCCATCTCAGTGAAATCGAATTTGGAACCTTTCCTTTCTGCCAGGTCTTCTTCTTGCTTAATAATCTCTCGTACGTCTATCTCGCTACTTCGCTCGCCAATTAGAATTGTGATTTCCGGCGCCGCACTCGCTTTTGTCGCGTTCTGCCGGACGAGGTTTGGCGGGAAAGGGAATTTCGCATAATTTGAATATTCCTGCCAATTTTCTGGTGGCTACCGCGGAAAGAACTGAGAGGCTGCACGAATGCTGCGCGATGCGAGAAGGTGCGAGGAAGGCAGTGGCTTGTCGCGGGGAGCTGAACAAGGAGATGGCGGGAGCTGACGCAGGTGACGGGGGATCTCGAGATGTGCCCGGCCCGAGCAGCACGGCAGTTGCCCGGAGTGGCGTCGCAGTGGTACCACTGCTCCAGGGGGCCTCACGCCATGGCCTGGGCGCAGCGCGGGCAGGGCGTGTTCTCCTCGGCCGAGGCGTAGCGCCAGCACCGCGGACACTTGGCGGCGTGCATCGAGGCCGGCACCACTTCGACGCCCACCGGCACCGCGTGCACCAGGCCTCCGCCCACGAACGACGGCGCAGGCCCGCTCGTGAGGTCGGCCTGAGAAGATACGAATAAATACAAATACAAATACAAATATGAATATAAATCGATCAAATAAACATAAAAGGTAAAAATAAAGAAACAAAAGCAAACCTGTGGTGGTCGGTCGTCGACAACTTCGAAGGCGGGGGCCTCGGGGACGAGGTCCACGGCGGAAGTGACCAGAATTTCGGCCAGCTCGTCGCTCGTGGGCTCCGCGAGCCACCTCGCGACCTGGTTGTCGTCCGAGCCCGTGTAGAGCCGCACGCGCGCATCGAGCGAGCTGCCGATGACCCTGTGCGCGTGGCGCGACACCAATCGTGTCAAGCTGACGTCAGCATCGTCACGCGAGGGACACGCACACGAAGAAGTGGTGGCACAAGGCACACACGCACTCGCACGACCACACACAACACACACACACGACACGCACACGCACACGCACACGCACGACACACACACACACACACACGTCGAACGTACTTGTGCGCTCGTGCGGCTTCGAGGACCTTGTAGGTCTGGGAGCGCACGTCCCTGATGGCTTCCCACTGCTGGGCCATCCCGTCCTGCCTCCACTGGTCGGCCGCACGCGGCCACTCCAGGTGGAACACGTTGGGCGCCACCGCGGCCGCCTGCGCGTCGTGCCTATGGCATCGTGTGTTGCGTGTGTGTTGCGTGTGTGTTGCGTGTGTTGCGTGTGTGGTGCTAGTGAGCACGCGACGGCAAACAGCAGCACGCGACGTGAAGCAGGGAAT
Organism: Acanthamoeba triangularis; assembly: GCA_902749335.1. Lineage (NCBI taxonomy): Eukaryota > Discosea > Longamoebia > Acanthamoebidae > Acanthamoeba > Acanthamoeba triangularis. The sequence continues at coordinate 5,168 of CACVKS010001357.1, forward strand.
ACCGGTGGATGTCCTGGGCGGTGAAGGGCGCGATGGGCGCGAGCGCGGCGGTGAGGGCGTCGAGCGTGTGCCGCAAGACGGTCTGCGTCGACCTCCGGCGGAGGGAGTCAGTGGCATCGGCGTAGAGGCGGTCCTTCACCACCTCGAAGTAGAACGCGGACAGGTCCACCGTCGCGAAGTTGACCAGCCCGCGGTACACTGCGGCGTCGCGAGGCAAGAGTCAGATCACCATCGCCACCAGAGCGCCGGCGAGAGGCCCGCGCGCACCCTTGGAAAACTGGTAGTCGTCGTAGTCGGTGGTCACGCCGTGGCTGAATTCGTGGAGCTTGTGCAGCATGTAGCGATCGATGGCCGTGAGGTCGTCGTAGGGGATGGCCTGCCGCCGGTCGTAGTCGGCCAGGTTGCCCAGCAGGAACCGCGCCGTGTTTCGCAGCTTGCGCAACGAGCCCTTCATCTTGTCTGCACAACGCCACGTTCCAACCCGTGAGGCGTGTGCGTCGTGTGTGTGTGTGTGCGGTGATGAGTGTGCGTGTGCGTCGTGTGCGTGCGGTGGCGCGTGTGCGGTGATGTTTAGTGGGAGGAGGAGGAGGAAGAGGAGGAGACGGTACTGATGACGACGGGTCCGATGAGGGTGTCGCGCGAGTAATCGGAGGAGGCGACCCACATGCGCAGCACGTCGACTCCGCAGCCGGCCTTCTTCTCGTCGCCGTTGACGAGGGCAATGGGGTCGATCGTGTTGCCCAGCGACTTGGACATCTTGCGGCCGTGCTCGTCCAGCACGAAGCCGTGCGTCAGCACCGCTCGATAGGGCGCCTACTCCCCCCAGCACCCCATCGACTCAGACGTCGTGTCGTGTCGTGTCGTGTCGTGTCGTGTCGTGTCGTGTCGTGTCGTGTCGTGTCGTTGGCCGTGTGCGTGTCGATACCTTGCCGGTGAGGGCAACAGAGGTGATGAGGGAGGACTGGAACCAGCCGCGRTGTTGATCRGAGCCCTCGAGGTACATGTCGGCSGGGAAGGGCAGCTCGCGGTTGTGGAGCACCGAGTGCCAGGACACGCCCGAGTCGAGCCACACGTCCATCGTGTCCCGGCCCTTCTCCCACTTGTCSGCGTTGTGCTTCTCCGAGGGCGGCAGCAGCTCGCTCGTGGGCATCGACCACCAGCAGTCAGACCCGTGCTCGGCCACCAGCTTTTGGACGTGGCCCACCGACTCCTCCGTCAGCAGCAGCTCACCTGAACGCAACCACCGCCGGACACACGTGAGTTGAAAGTTGTTGCTTTCGTGTGTCGTGTCGTGTCGTGTGTCGTGTGTGTCGTGTGTGTCGTGTGTGTCGTGTGTGTCGTGTGTGTCGTGTGTGTCGTGTTGCGTGTCGTGCGGACCTTGACGAGAGTAAAAGACGGGGATGGGCAGGCCCCAGACCCGCTGTCGCGAGATGCACCACTCTTGGCGCGATCGGATGAACGACTCGAGGCGCGTCCGGCCGGTGGCGGGCACCATCTGCACCCGCGAGATCTCGTCCAGGGCGGGCGCGACGACGTCCTTGAGGTCGACGAACCACTGCTCGGTGGCGCGCATGATGATGGGCTTCTTGGTGCGCCAGTCGTACGGGTACTTGTGCGTGTACTTGTGCTGGTGCACGAGCGCGCCCTTGTCGGTCAGCGCCTGGATGACCAGCTCGTTACCCGGCCCGAGCACGAACTTGCCTGCCAAGTCCACAAGGCAAGACGCGGGTTGCACTGCATCGTCAGCGTCGCGTTCGTCGGTCGGGGAAGGAGGAGGGGAGTACCAGCGAACTCGGGCAGGTCCTGCGTGAACTTGCCGTTGTCGTCGACGAAGCTTCGCAGGGGAATGCCGTGGGCCTTGCACACCACGTAGTCGTCCGCACCTGGTCACGACGACGATCGGTGGTGCATTCCACACATTCCGCTCGAGGGCTTTAGCCGATGTACGAACTGCACAGGACGATGCGACCGCTGGTGGTGGTCAGGGAAGGGGCTGTACCGTGAGCGGGGGCGGTGTGGACGAGGCCCGTGCCGGACTCGGTGGTGACGTGGGTGCCGGGCAGCACCTTCAGCTCGCGTCCGTCGAGCGGGTGCACGTAGACCGTGTCGGCGAGCGAGGAGCCCGGAAGGCGGGCGCACACCTCGATCTCCTGCTTGAGCAGCTCCTGCATGGCCTGCAGCCGGTCGCTGGCGATGACGTAGTGCTTGTCGCGCTGGTCCGCCGTCTTGACGACGCTGTACTCGATGTTCGGGTTGACGCAGATCGCCTACCAGGGGACGGGCCAGTCAGTCAAACACACAATGCAACTGTGTGTCTCGTGTGCTATCATGTGTCGTGCCGTGTGTGTCGCGTGTCGCGTGCCGCGTGCCGCGTGTCGTGCTGTTGCGTGTGCGCTGTCTGACGCGTGTCGCGTGCTCACCATGTTGGCAGGGATAGTCCAGGGTGTGGTGGTCCAGATGAGGGCGTGCAGGTTGTTGAACCGGGACAGCTCACCGGCCTCGTTGGCTGGTCGTTGCAAGCACGAACGAACGCGCAGAATGTGAGTAATGCGATCGCATCACTCATCAGGAAGGTCATCGCCACGACCACGCTCGTACCGAGATGCTTCACAGAGAACGCAACATAGACAGAGGGCGACACGTGCGTGTCCGAGTACTCGACCTCGGCCTCGGCCAGGGCCGTGCGCGAGGACGGCGACCAGATCACTGGCTTCAGTCCGCGATACACGTAGCCTAATGCAGTGAAGAAGAAGAAGAAGAAGAAGAAGAAGAAGAGCGTCAATTTGACACACCACAAACCAGAAGAAGGAGAAGGAGAAGGAGAAGCCGCTATACCTTTCTTGTAGAGGTCGAGGAACAAGCCGAGCTGCGATGCTTCGTACTTGGGATCTGGACGCAGCCCCAAAGAGGCAGCGGTTAGCAAAAGAAAGGAGAGGAAAAACAAAAGAAGAAAGAAAAGAACAAGAGGGTGGGTACCCTTGGTGGCGTAGGGGTTGTTCCACTCGCCCATGACGCCCCAGCTTCGGAAACCCTTCATCTGCTGTGCGATCGCCTCCTCGGCGCACGCGTGGGCCTTGGCGCGGATCTCCGTCGGCGAGAGGGTGGAGCCGCTCTTGGCCTGGTCGACGGCCTTGAGCTCGATCGGCAGTCCATGGCAATCCCAGCCCGGTACATACCTGGTCAGGCCAGGTAAGTAGAATAAGAAAGAACTCGCTACTTGATCGTCTCGGCACGACCAGTCGTTCTTTAGAGAGAGAGAGAGAGAGAATCGAGGGCGTACTTGATGGCGTGGCCACGTAGCAGCTTGTAGCGATTGACGATGTCCTTCAGCACCTTGTTCATGACATGCCCTGCATGCAAAAGAGGTTGCAACGTTGGGCGGGTGAGGCGTGAGGCACCGCGATGGATTGCGTGTGGCCATGCGTGTAAACGAACCCGTGTGCAAGGGTCCGTTGGCGTAGGGCGGGCCATCGTGTAGGATGAAGCTCTTTTGGCGTTGTTGTTGCGCCTGTGCCGGTCAAGTGCGTACTTGCGCATTAATGCTCAATCTCACCTCTAGGGCAAAAGGATGAACGTAGCGAAGAGTACCTGCCAGGCGTACAAGTTGTCGCTGACCTCGGGCAGAAGGGAGCCCTCGAGCTGGAGCTGTGCCTTCTCAGTCGTGTAGAGCGGAAAAGTGGTGCGTGGGAGATTGAGAGTGTGCCCGAACGCCTTGGAGTTGGCCGTGGCAGCCGGGGCGGCGGCGGCACTGTTCGCTTCGGATGCTGGGGAAGATGCGAAGCCCCGATGCAGTCGGCGGGCAGATGAAGCGGAATTGGCTGCATGAAGCGATTGAAGGCTATAATTTCCGCCTGCTCGTTGCGCAAAGAGCGGCGCACCGCGATGAAGAGGGGAACCGGACCCCTTGTTGGAGGTTACCCGCCTCAGCATGGCAGGAGTGAGCCTAATCGCACGAACGTTGAATGTGGCCAAAATGTGGAATTCGAGGAATTAAAATAAACGCGGTGGCTCTGCCGGGGAGGGTGGCTCGGTCTGATGGACTGCTGGTCTGTCCTAGCCAGCCCACGAGGTGCGTTGTGTCCCCGAGACGAACAAGCTTCCCTGCCCAAGGGCCTCCGCAGCGGCTGAGCCAAGAGCTAAGCCGAAGGCCAAGGGAAGTTGCATGCTGGAAATTTGGCAAAAGTAACAACTGCCCGACAAGAGTGGCCAGAGCGATGGCTCTCTGCACCAATACTCCATTACACGTTCTCTCCTTGCCCCTTGTGCTTGTGACCACGTCTTCCTGCCACAGTCGTGTGTGAGCACCTCTTACGCTTGTTCTTGAAGGGGTCCACTCAACAACTAAAAGGCACAGAGAAAAGGCCAAGGAAAAAGTTGCGCCACCAAACAATCAAATCAAATAATAATCCCTGGCAGCGTGCGGCCAGATGGAGAGGGTACGCGTAGTGAATGCTCACCTGTTGCGGACTCTTCCTGCAGCCCTTGCATCTAACAATCACTGCAGCAAACCTCGTTCCAGGCGGGCGAGGTGGACGGGAGCAACGAGGGGGTGAGCGAGACCATCAGGATTGGCGCCGCCAAGAAGACCGGTGGCCGCCTGGGCACCGTCTACTTCGTCGATTCGCGATTTAGAGACAATGCGAATGCCGACCCCGCTCAGAAGCATCAGGTCGCCAAATGGCGAATGAAGCAGCGCGTACCAATTCTCAGCCTCCTTCGCAAATGCCGCCTTACTAGCCATCCAATTTATTAATAATCATAATTCGTATCTCTCAATTTCTGTGCTACACAGATGAAGACGGTGAGCGTGGCCTTGGTGTGTTGTCTCAATATCGGCGTCGACCCGCCCGACGTCATGAAGCCTTCTCCCTGTGCACGCCTCGAGTGCTGGCTGGGTAATGGCCTGCCATCTCTCTTCCCATCTTCCCCTCTTTCTTTTTCAGCCCCACATCTTACACGTCCGCTCTCTTCGTGCGTCTGTAGATCCCTTCTCGCAGTCGTCTGCCAAGGCGCTCGAGCAAATCGGCAAGAACCTCCAGCAGCAGTACGAGCGATGGCAGTCACGGGTACGCGTGCTCACCCCGACTCTCTACTCTTTCTTCTTCTTCTTCTCCGCTCGCCAGCCACCAACTCTCTTTCCCCCCGCAAATGGCCGTGGCCACAGGCCCGCTACAAGCAGAGCCTCGACCCGACGGTGGAGGAGGTGAAGAAGCTGTGCGTGTCGTTGCGGCGCAATGCCAAGGACGAGCGCGTGCTGTTCCACTACAACGGACACGGCGTGCCCAAACCGACGTCGAACGGCGAGATCTGGGTCTTCAACAAGAACTACACGCAGTACATCCCGCTCTCCATCTACGAGCTGCAGACCTGGATGGGCAGCCCCTCGATCTACGTGTTCGACTGCTCGGCGGCCGGCCTCATCATTCAGTGGTTCAACCACTTTGCCGAGCAGCGCGTCAAGGAGCGGGATCAGGGCTCCTCGCAGGGCGTCGTGGTCAAGGACTACATC